>JAQIXX010005205.1:0-14443 GCA_034700605.1 Willowsia nigromaculata | reverse complement strand
TTCTTGCAGGCTTCATAATAACAATAGTCCAGTACAGGATCGAAGCAAGTCTCAGAGGGGCAGTTGTTGTGGATGTAAGTTAGCTCGCCGAATAGATAGAAGCATTGATGGTATCGAGATGAATCTTTCGGGTCTACAAATTTTCCCACGGATTTGCACTGATATTCTGCACTGAATACCTTTGCAATATTGTAATATAAAATATTTTAATTTCAAATTGCTGTTTTAGAAAAATGCATTGTACTGCTTGCGTTAGCCTTCTTACCGGTCGAATTACAATAATTATGAGTGGAAGCACTGTCGGAATATTACATAATATATCACCAATTAAAAATTTCGCTTCATGCATGTTTAGATCGGTAACAATAACATCTTCGACAAAGCAGTAACCAATAAGATCTTCACAGAATAACTTCCTTTATATCGGTAAAATGCTGTTTGCTTAATGGTCATCCCAATAATAACGTGAAATCTATAGTTAATTAGCATTCTGCTGAGTGCTGACCATGTAATCAATTTTTGCATTGCATTATAACAGTACGCAGTTAAATGGACGGAAATGTTAATTGAATGCTTATTATAGCCACTTTAGATCTTGCTCATCAACGACTACTTTGTGTGATCAATGATTGGTCAAGAAAGTGAAATCATCAATATGAAATTATAAAAATTATTTAAAAAATATAGAAAATGTGCTTCGTTTAAAATGGGAAACTGTTCTAATTTTGAAGAATCAAGAAAAGATAATTTCAAGACCTTTTTAAAGATATGTATATGTATGTTGGCAGATTAGCTTTTCTTTGCAGCAAAAAAAAAAGTTCTATAACATACTAATCGTATCGTAAGTACAGCAATATCAGTGGTCACGTTTTTTTTTCTGCATGATTTTAGGAGTAAAAGAGAGGAGGAGTGTAATCATTAGTTGTTATCTCTATCTTTCATGTTGACATAATATTACTGCATAAAATGTTGGTAAAACACTGACGCGAATATACTCTCAGAAATTTAGTCACATTTGCAGCGCTGCTTTAGTTTTCAGTATAAACTTATAAACTCTCAATTTCGTCATTGTACGGCATGTTTAAAGTTTTAATTTAATTCGAAGATTAATTCCCAAAACCGCGTAGTAAAACTTTTTCCTTTAATACAGTGCAGAGACAGAAAACTAGCTTAAACGCAATAAATAACTATAGTTTAAGTACATAATTATACGTAGACGTAGTGGCATCTGGCATCCTGATATTATACGTCTTCGTGATCAATAAAATACTTGATAGTTAGCCTTGCGATGTGAAGGAAACTGCTTATTAATTATGATCAAATCTCTCTCTAAATAAATAAATAAAATCAGGGTCAACGATGCATTGCACATTAAACATCAATATTATGTCATCTCCATGTCAATGCCAATTCTTCCAGAATCCAAGGACAGATAAGAAACGCATTTCCAAAATGCATAACTTTCTCGATTCTTAGTATGAATTTGCACTACAACATTCAAGTACAAAAAAATAAATAAAATACCAATAGGATTTTCTTTAAGAATGGAAACATTTCTGCAGAGGTTCTTTTTATTCAGCTACTATAATCTCTCCATACCTTATATACTGAAGTGGAAACCTGGCCTTCAAATTACTTTTAAGTTGGACAAAAATTCGAAACACTACATTTTCTGGCTAATTCGTATTTTTATAACTATTTTCTTCACATGCCTTCGTTGGATCACATTTCTTCATTTACTTCCGGAATACTTAAAAAATCAGAGTTTGATCTTGATCTGGCATCTTTTCACTATGAGTGGGTCATGGGTGAGTATCACTACTTGTTTGGGTTCATCAACTACCCCATTTAAAAGCAAGTCAGGAAATCATACAGATTTGTAGTGGAAGTGTAAGACTCATTGACAATTTACAATTAGGTAAGGTGGTACTTCTATGCAAAAGTTTACTAAAAATCTTCAATTTGGTAATTTCTTTGAAAGTAAGTATTTTGATTCGATGTTCTAGAGCATTTTGGACTAAAATTATTTGCAAGATCTCAACTACTCCGCGCACGAATTCTATACTATTTGTTGCTTTACTTAATACTTGGGTTCTTTCCGGCAATTTCAATACTGCAACTATATTTTCTCAAAGAGTATTGGCAGTTGGGATCTTTCTTGTATCATTTCATACTTTATTTGCATTCTGGAGCTGAAGATTTTGCAATAGCTCTCTTAGAAGACTAGAATAGAAAGACTTTCTCTTTGATAGCTGGTTTGTATTCAATGTTTGGGGTCCACTATTTATTGCTTTACACATAAATTTGAGATTTATGCACACCTTTAAGACTACAATTATTCTAATGATGCAGATGAAAGCAAAGCGCTCGCAAAGTCAATTACTTCATGAGCAAATGCAAATTTACTCAAAGCTGCGGATAGCAACGAACCTTTACAATAACGTATTTGGATCAACGTTCGTTCCTGGAATGAAATTAGTGCTTGGGTTGATGTTGGTACAGTCAATATTTGTATGTGTGAGACTTCCATGAAGAACAGACATATTAGTATCTACGTATGGATACACAAAAGCGCTGGCTCAAATTGGAATTTTGATTGTGTTTGTTGGATTCACAGCAATGGTTCATGAGTACAGTAGGCGGTTTGAATGTTATCTTCGGAAAATAAGTAACAAATATTTTGGAAATTGGGAGAGGCGACTAATGAGGGCTTACAAGGTAGTGGCCGTCACTGGTGGGGGAATGTATGATATTGAGAAGATTACCTGTCTGTCCGTGCTTGGACTCCTGATCAACGTATCTACATCGGTACTGATTGCAGTGCAAATTTAAACTAGATTAGCAGTAAAAATAAACTGTGCATTATTAAAATATCCCTTCAGACTACCAATTTCTAATAAAATAGTGAAAGGCGGTGGGAAGTTTAAAAAAAATGGAACAAATATTGAAATTTTCCAACATACCCTGATATACAAATCTCATGCAATAAAAGCCATTAGTAGACACATCTGTGTAAGACACTTATTACATTTGGCGTGCAGTTTTCAAGGGGAATTATGCATAGAGGGTTCAACATTTTTTAGCTGATATGCGTACAAAATTTGTTATAAGAAGAGAATATTGTACAATATTTATTTGTTTTGTTAACATAAACTTTAGACCACAAATATTTAATATGTAATTTATTTTGTACAAGTCTTACCATTAAAGGCCAGATTTTTGTCTAAAGGAAACCACTGAAGACAAAGTCGTACATTTACTAGGTTCACTTGTAGTTCGTGCGTAAAGAGACTTTCATTTTAAAATTAAATGAATATAATCGCTCAAATTATAACACTACGCTACAGTTTAGTAAACCAAACTCAATTTCCTACAAATAGTTTTATTGTGACTTTAGAAGACAGTGTTTTTTGGGCTCTATCATACATTAGATTAGATGATATTTAATATAATTTTTGTTTTCTATAATCGAGATTTTTAAATTCTTGCCACCTCAATCCACTCTGCTGCAAAATGAAAATATTTGGAATTTGATCGTAATGTATAAGATTTTAAGATGTTAGAAAATATGTACCTAATACTATTCAATGACGTATGTTACCACAAAACCTTAGTTATTCTTGTCAAATGCAACTTTGTTTTTGTTCCTCCTAATAAGTAAACTAAATATGTTACTTAGCACTAACTGATCAAGTATGGTATTTGAAAAGTTTTGAGTGATTTTAAAATTGTTAATAAAACTTAATAAGATAAAAAGTGTGACTGTGAGCTTTGTCATAAGTTGCTATGTTTTGCAAAATATTTATGTGGAGGGGAATATTCACTTCTCTCCCTAAAATTAGGGACATGACAACCTATGGCATTCTGTTTTTCCCACAGACAGCAACTAATTTAAGGGCGATTTTGAAAAAAAATGAAAAGAGAGAGATTTTTGGGGAAAATACCATTGTAACATACTTGGTCTTGGTAACAAATTTCTCGCATGCATAAAAGGCATGATTTTATGTTTTAAAACTTGTTTGTACTACAACAAATAAGTAGGTTTATTTTTTGCAAAGTTATGCATGATATGTCGAATGTTCTTGCAAAGCATCAACTGCAAACATTTGTAGTTTTTAGTCAGTAATTCTTTTTACTATCGTTGATATTAAAGTTACAGGCATACACACAGATTAAAATGCCCTTGTTTTTCGATAGATAACGTTAGAATTTTAACTTGGGTAAAATCATTTTAGCTCAGCTAGAGTTACACATATTTCCGAGAGAAAAACAGGAACCTTTTTAATGTCTCGACTAGAACGATTCCTCATCCACTTAACGGTCATTGCCACAATTCTAATTTCTTTGTTCAAATTTCCAATAAACTCGAATATTTTCAAAACAAATTAGTGCTGTAAGTTTCGTGCAGTAAACAATTCACAAGACACAGTCAAAATAACACCAGACAAAGTCAATGGTAATAATGGTGTTTTTAATGGATTTAAAGTAGGTAAATTGTAAGGGTGTAAATTTGCCGTGTATCCAGTTGTATTTGATTCCCATTATTATTCTTGGTAATAGCAGCTTCATGTGGAAAATTATCAGTAAGAAATATTACTGAAATGAAAACCAGACATAAAAAATTTCGCTTCGACATTCACTGGAATCCTATCAGTATGAAGTGTTAGTCTCATTTTTCCTTCCGTTGCTAACACTTTAAAGAAGTTATTTGGACATTTTACTAATACGTTACAATGAGCGCAGAGCAATCAGTTTTTCTGCTATTCTCAACACAAACTGATTTGTTTAGACAATTTCTGCTCGCTATCATAGTAGCAGTTATTGGGATAGTTTTACATTTAGAGTCTAAACGTTCCCAAAAACTGTCCCAAAAGACGCTCGAACGGTTTTCTGAATTACCGGCATTGCCTTTAATTGGGCCTTTTTATAGTTTATACAAGCATAGAAATGGTATAATCTTATTATGTAATAGTCGGTTAATATACCTGAATAATATAAATGTTACAAAATGTCATAAGCATTCATTTAACAGATCTTGAGGGTCTTGGAAAGACATGGAGTAATATTTATGGGTCCTGCTGGCGAACCAAAGCACTTGGTGCTAATGTACTTTTCATACACGATCCAGCTTTACTTAAGGTAAATAAAGTTACAATGCTAATACATACTTTACACAATGATTCAAATAATTTAATTTTACATTATGTTGCTTTGTCGTCTTGCAGCCTCTCTTGCTATCAACAGATTATGCTCATTGAGAAAAAGATTCATATGCCTACCCATTGTTAGCAGTTGGACCTGCGATTGAGGGTTTGCTTGGCTTGCACGGAAAGGATTGGGCTCGACATCGAAAATGTTTAAATCCCCTGTTTACCTACGAAGCGCTTAAGCGCTATGTCAAAATTATTCAGAAGCATACAGCTTGTACTAGAATTGAAGGAAAACAATGAAAAACAATACACTACCGACATGACTACCACCGAAATACCTTATTACAGGTCGCAGATTCACTTAACAACTATGGACGTCATAACTGAGATTGTAACTGGGGTTTCGTTTAAAACTGTTCTGGGTCAAGATGGTGGCATGAAGTTGTTTGATGACATGGAAGCGGTCAAGAATATTCTTGAAACACAGATAGTTTCCAAACCATGGACACTTATACCAATTGTTGGGCGTTTTTTTCCTTGGAGGAAAAGGCTGGAGAAACATGTGCAAGACCTGAAGACTGCAATACTGAAAGTAAGCAATATTTGGTAAAATAACCAATATTATCATTAAATGTGTTTTAAAAAACAAGCACTAATTGATTGCATATAATAGGTGCGAGAATGCCATGTTCCTCAACCCGACTCTAAATTTGCTTTAGATTTGATGATCAACGCAAAATGGTCAGATTCAGAGATACTAGCAGAAATATTTACATTTATAATCGGGGTAAACATATAAAGTTATCATAATCATATATAAATTAGAAACTAGGTGTAAATATTTTCGAAATATTTGTTAAGGGACATGAGACTACAAGTGTTAGTCTTGCATTGTTACTATGGATGATGGCTCTGGAACAAGAGCATCAAGCAATATGCTGTGAGGAAGTAGATGAAGTTTTTGATATGTTGGAAAATACTGGCCAAGAGTTGACCTTGGAATGTCTCAGTGGAATGAAGCATTTGGAACGATGCATCAAGGAGAATATACGACTATTTCCGTCTGCAACGTTTGGAACTAGTCGAGAGCTGAAGAGCCCACTTCAGCTTAACAAGGACATAATATTACCTCCTGGAACTGTGATTGTATATTTTCCGTATCTTTTGCACAGAAATCCGAAAATATATCCAGATCCAGAAAGGTTTGATCCTGACAGATTTTTGCCGGATAATGTGAGGGATCGTGATATGTTCGCTTATTTGCCATTTTCTGCGGGTCCAAGAAAATGCATCGGTTAGTACTGGTGTCTCTTATGCAGTTTCTTTGCTTTATTTCTTATACTAATTATCCAGAATCAGATATAACTACTTGTTGCTTTTAACATTAAATTGTGTAGGTTGGAAGATGGCTTTGCTAGAATTGACAGTGCTGAGTGCTGTAATACTTCGAAATTTTCACTTGGTAACAACTGATAAGCGAGAAGATATCAAGATAAAGTGCAGCCTTTCCTTATATCCCTCAAAACAGCCAAACATTATTTTCCAAAGACGCTGATAAATAAACTCCTCGTTTTCACTGGAGACAGGATTCCGTGTTTAAATTAATTTAAAATTGGTGGAGCTACACATTTTCTCACGTAGTCAAAATAGAAACAAATTTAGTAACGTTTTTCTAAAAATTATGCAAAATTGTTTACACTTTGATAATTTAGTAAGCGTTCTTTGCAAATGCTATTGCAAGCATTTTATATTGCTATATCGCTCCCATACTCCAATCCAAAGTCTCTGAACATTCATAGTTAATATGTAATGTTGCATTTTAGTAGCTTATAAATTTGACACCTTAAACTGCGAAAGCTTTGGACACTCACCCTTTTTCTCAATTTCATAAAATGATATTTGATTAGTGAAAATCACGCTATTCTTTTAGCCCTCTTGGTTACATCACGTCAAACAGACATAATATAAACGATAGATTATGTAAAATCAAGTAATTTATGCCTTTACTATACAAATATATATCTTAAAAACTTCATATAAATAGCATTCGTGTTTCCCAGACAAACTGAAGCACACAAGTATACTTTTTGAAAGTTAAAGATAAATTATAAAAACAAATCGGCTTCAGCTAAAGTCTATGACCTGAAGTATTCACCTACGACACTGAATTCCATTGTTTGGCTAAAGAAAAAGTGTCCATTCCAGGGAAAAATTCTTGTTTCAGTTGCAGATTTTCTAATAAAGACAAAATTTTATAAAAATGTATAACAAGGTTTGTTTATTTATATTCCTTTCTAGAAAATACTGAAACAGGATCGACAGTGTAAGACCTACTTGTCTTAGATTGTATTGATAAATGACTCATCAATGACATCGTCCGGTGCTATGCTTTTTATTCATTTAATTTAAATTACACATTTTGGAATCCTATTGGAATCTAACTTAATGGAAGTTGCACATTATTGAGTTGAATCATATGTATTAGGAAAATTGCATTACCATTACCTTTATTACGGATTTATCAATTATGATTTTTTTGTTGAGATATAAGCATAAGTAATTGAGGAAATATTTCAGTAGTTTTTGTTTTGTCAATATTTAAAATAAACATGTAAAACAAATTACGTTTCCGGTGGTCTTTTTAAAGCACTATAGATAAAAAAGAAGCTGAAATTACAAATTAGTCAACTGAGCATTCAATCTTTTGTTTGATTCATCTGTGATCTGTGCACTGAGCATACTTGTCACAAAAAATCTCTCATGCTAAATGAGGTCACTAAATATCACAGCATCACCTTCTTGAACTTCTAGTTATGATTTCAATTCTTTGGAAGTAAAAGACAATACAAGGTTAAGAGCAATTTATCTGAGCCCAAGGAATGGAATGCATTAATTGCAAAATCACAATAAAACAATGAAAATTTAAATAATATGATGAAACTTTAAACACTCCTTTTTACGACTTTCAAGCGAAAATATGTTGCAACAAATCGTAAAAACTTGTGGAAAATTATATGTGCGTAAATTAGGTTGCATATAAAGTGTATAGGCATTACAAAATAAATATATACAGAAGTTTTATCAACTAAAGTATAACTAATTATTTGTAGCTAAGAGAACTGCTTTTAGCACTTTCAATATTTCCTTCCAGTTTCTAAAAACATTTTGGTACCCAAAATGTTGCTGGACGGAAAATACTCTACCGCATGCCTTCTTGCACTTGTGTTAACCTGCACATGTCAAAGCCTAGATGAACCCCATCAGTCTACCAAACGGGAAGTTTCGAAGTTAATCAGTAAGTAATATGACTCGTTAAAAACACGATTGAACTCATATAAAATTTCACACTAGTTTACTATAAAATAGTAACACATATTTACTCCTCTAGATATCTTTGTGGACATAAGGCCATCATTCAAACGTAATATTGACACGGAAGCCAAAGAACCTCATAGACGTGACGTTCTTGAAGCTGTTGTAACCATAGATCCGAGAGACGCGATTAAGTTTTTCTTGTTTGACGATGATGAGTAAGTTCATTAAAGTCTTAAGATTTTGTGATGCTCACTAGTTATCTTGATTTTTTAACGCTATTTGTATCCTCAAATAACTCTAGGGAAAAATCACAACACACACAGTTGTTTGCTGATGACGAGGAAACTTTGAAATCCTTAAAGCTTGGAAAGAAACTTGGGAAAAAGAAATCTCTCAAGTTTTTGGTGCACGGATACATGCAGGATTGGAAGACAGCATTTCCTCAACTCTTGAAAGATGGTGCTTTATCATAGCTTTAAGAATAAGTTTCTCAGGGCGTTTGTAAATCTATCATTAATGTGTACATAAACATGAGATTTTATGTCATTATCTCAACATTTAGCATTACTGGAGGAAACGGAACAACCTGTCATTATTGTAGACTGGGGACATATGGCACAAGCAAGATCTGGACCGACACTAGTTCGCCAACTTCCATACCCAATTATTGTGAAAAACGTGCCAATCGTTGCAGAGTACATCACAGAGTTTATCATAGTCCTTAAGGATCTTGCTGGACTAGAAGGCTATGATCAATATCACTTTATTGGGTTCGGTTTGGGGGCGCATGTTTCTGGAATTGTTGGCTGGTCCTTGCAGAATAAAACTCAGCAACAACTTGGACGAATCACAGGTAAATCCTAATTTATTTCATAACTTTAGTGACCAAGTTTAATCATGAAATTCTGTTCTCATTGCATATTAAGGACTAGACCCTCCAGGTCCCAAATTTCTTATTATGCATGAAGAGAAAAGGCTGAGCGAAGATGACGCTGAGTTTGTTGATGTAATTCATACAAGTTACTTAGGTTATCAAGAACCTTTGGGGCATGTCGATTTTTTCCGTAAGTATTTCAAAATGTGATTATGAGATTGAAATCGGAAACTATTTTGAAAATTTGGCAATTTGTCATTTTTAAGCAAATGGAGGAAAGCACCAACCAGGATGCGTGGAGCTCGGCTATGAAATTACGGACGAAATGGCTTCCTTCGGAACAGTATTTTCAGGTATTTGTGATTCATTAAACATAAACATGATAATTTTGAAGTATTTAAACTGTAGATACTTGATAATATTGATACGGCATACTAACAGGTTCATGCAGTCACTCCAGATCATGGCAATATTACAAACAGTCACTGACTGACGAGGATATATACGCATGTAAATGCGACGAGAATTCGCTTTTTAAGACGGCCATTATTGAATGTGACACAGAGTGTAAAGGCAAAGATCGGGAAGAATTTGGAGAACGATGTTCAAAATCGTAAGTTATTACCTTTATTCTTACAATGAAAATGTTTTAACATGCATAGAGCATTAGATTTTCATTTTGGTTTCTTTTTTAACCAACAGTGCTAAGGGTACTTACTATTTGGAAATCTATCTGGAGGTAGAAAAAGAGGATGACGAAGAAGATAGTATTGTTAAATTGTAGATTAAGAGGGAAGTGTGTTCAAAAAGTTTGAATGTCGATATAAAGATATTTTATTTAAAATACTTGGTTCCTCATTTTTAATTCATATTCTCAACTAAATTTTACTGCAGAGGTTTTTCTGTTATTGAACATTTCTTGTAATGCATACATCTTTTTAATATAAAACATGTATCTAGACGAGGCGAGTGTATTGGTTTGATTATTCTTAAAAATACAATATTATAAATATTTTTCTGCATGAACTGCCTAATTTTTCTACGACACGTGGCAGAATTAAAGTTAAATTAAAACCGATGAAGTTCTAATCCTCACGATACGATCATAAAGTCTGAATCATAATTTGAATTTATTATGTTTTTGATGCAGTACAGACCGCAATATCTACACTGCACTAGTTGTAGCTTTGATTGTGGGAATATAGAAAGATATTATCTCATTGAGGTCCAATTATTTCAAGAGTGAAAACACATTTAGATGGAGCTATGCAAACATTTCATGCTAGATTACATACATCATAAAACAGAATTGAGAATACATGCTTCCATTCTGCGTGAGTCATTACTATACTTTAAATATTCTGAGACCAGAAACTTCTATGATAAATATAATTATTATGAACTAGATGTAAATAATAATAGGTGTAAGTATTATATTTTGTTATAAATCTTTTAGTAGCAATTTACATAACATTTGGAAACGAGAATTGCAGACGTAACGTTCCTAAAAGTTGCGATTGCGATTATTGGGGACAATTTCTTTAAAGTCTAGAACGCTTAAAATGTAACGTAATCATTGTTAGGGAACATCATGAGCTAAATACGTAAAGTTTAGGATTCAAACTTTGACCCGTATGCAGTAATTTAGGAATGAAGCTTATAAAATGTACACAGAAATTTTATGATTTGATTTGAAACATTTTGCGCCTAACTGGTATTTTAATTAAGCTTTTATTGTTTTCATTGAAGTTGATGTTATTCATTCACATTTTTTTATTCGATACGAGTGCTTTTATAAAATGGGTAGGAAACGTTCTGAAAACTAAGAAATACATGAGTAATTATAGACATGTTTCAAAAAATTGATTAGTAATGATTTTTGCATTATTACTTATAAATCCAAGTATACATAAAGCCTCATATAATTTGGCACAAATATTTCCTCTTTTTCTTTCAAAATTCCATCCACTATTGTCTCCACTACTTCATCCAAATCCATGATTTCAAATAATTTAAGCCTATTGTTTGGGTTAAATCCTACAAATTTAAGGATTGGAGTTCTCACAAAAGCAGTGTAAATGGTCGAAAATTTAATGTTTGGCTTTAATGGATACAGATACATTTCAAAATTAAGTGTTTCCAGGAATCCTCGAAGTCCAAGTTTTGATGCGCAGTAACTAGTGAGATTTCTGTATCTGTGAAATCCCAACCCCGTCGACGCGAGATGGCCTCTATTCATTTTAATCATATCGGGAAGAAACTGACGAACTGTCTACATGTACGATGGTAAATTGATCTGAATCACTTTCTCTTCTAAGGTAACGTCTGATTCTAGAAATGTCTGGAACTGACATATTCCAACGTTATTCCAGAGCAATGTCACTAAACCAACTTGTTCTCGAACTAAACTCTAAAACATGTACTGCGTCCGAAAACAGATTTGCCAACTTGTACACAGAATGCTTTTCGATTTCTGACGCCGCTCCTGTCACAAGAATGACGTCAGTATAGTCCAGGGTTTGCGTGAATGAAGGCTTTTATTTAAAGATTCTGCTAGGCATGCTACTAGGGAGCAGATGTAGAAGGTAAGGTCTACAAGGAGTCCTCAGAGATTGAAGAGTAAAATTTCGATAGAATCAATAATTGCAGGCGACATTATGGGTTTATTTATTTGGAAAGACCTTTTAAATTCATGAAGAAAGAACTGAGATTTTTTACAAGTTTGATTCTTTCTATAATTTTTATAAATTAATTTATTTGAGTAGAACATGCGCAGTAAAAACAGTAACAATGATTATTTATACAAGTTATCTACATGCATCAATAGAAAATTAGTCTGTAAAGTAACTTTTTTCCTCCATGCAATATATATGTATGAATAATCCATGTCAAGGAAAAAAATGCAGACTCAACACATAAAAGCATTTAAGTATGCACATCAAATTTAGATGCATGCATGTTAGAATTAATCAAATATAAAGTTCCAAAGCTAACTCTTGGTATTTTATTCTGATTCACATTAAAATCCCCTTAAATTTTTGTGTATTATCCATAAAAATAGTGCAAGGTTGGTACATATAGAAGCTAAAATCTAATCAGTAAGAATTCTAATGACAAATTTTAATATTTTGAGCAATATTTTACAAGTCATTGTTACAAAAATAGTCAAACTAGTGGTTCAAAATATGTCACTAAAACCCACAAAATTCTTAAGACACAAAATGTATAATTAGTTGAAAATATTGTCCCAAATAAAGTTCATTGAATTTTATAAATTATAAACACTAGAATGGTTTTTGTACCGATTTTCTTAAGCAATTATGTACTCACCATATGACTTTTATTTGAAGTTTTGGCATTAAAGCATTATTTAGACATTATTAACCAGACACACGCGCATCAGTAAGTTCTTGAGTGTAATTCATTTCACTTTCCCAATATTCATTTATTTCAATTTGTGCAAATTTGGATGATATTAAAAGTGATAAAATACGACTATGATATTTTCTTTTAGGACTGACCTTTGCTTCTGTTGAAATAAGTGAGTTATTATATCACCATAATATGTTTACATATACCATGCATTTAAGATTTTCCCATTCCAGTGGCCATTAATATCCTTACCCGTAGAAGCAATATGAATATTTTCTCAACGGGGCCTCGTACATTTTAGTGATTTCAGCTTGGTAATGTTGATAAATATGATGCCTCCGGATTTTAAATGCTGCCGTAACAAGCCCAGTATTTGGCATCCATGGCTCTGGACAGAGATGAATTTTTTTCGGGATTTCAAATTTGTTCAACTTGTGATTTTGTAAATGGGTTTGTAGTAACTGAACGAGAGCTTCCTTTAAGCCCGAATCTTCACACAGGTCCTCAAAGCTAATATCTTCATCAAAACTTAATTGCTTTGCAAGTTTTTGCAACGCAGATTTTGCAGGCACTATGAATGCTACAGCATATGAGTACAAAGGCCCAGCATACACACATGTGTTATCAACATATTTGCAGGTTTTCAATGCAGATTCCACTTTCCCCAAGCTGATATACTCTCCATGTGAAAGTTTTACCAAATCCTTTTTACGATCTGCGCATTAAGATATGTAAAAGTTTGAATGGGAACAAAATTCAATTTACAAAATGATGTTTAAAAAAAACTACCAATTAGTTTGAAAGCGCCGTCAGGGTGAACTTCACCAATATCCCCTGTACGAATCCATCTCTTTCCATCTTCTTCAAAAAGTTCAGAACTGGTATCTCGCTTAAAATAACCAGAGGCAATGTTTTCTCCTCCCATGAGAATTTCCCCTCGTGGGTATGGCTTATCAGTGACACGATAACCACCCTCTTTCCAGTCCACTAGTTTGATCTGGGTACATTGCATAGGACCCCCAACCCTTCCAACAGTCAAGTCGCCTCCTAATTTAGCCAAATACATATCATAAATTATTTAATATTTCAAATATATCGTCTAATTTTTTGTCCGGGACAAGTAGGAATTTCGTACCACTTCCAAGAGCTCCAGAACAAGCTGACTCAGTCATGGCATAGCCAAGTACTACTTGGCAAGAGAGCACTGCTCTCATAAATTCCTGAGTTTGCTCTGCCAATGGAGCTGAGCCGATTGCCAGAAACCGAACACGTCCACCAAGTATGGCTTTCATTTTACCAAAGAGAATCTTGTTGACGAATGGGGTATCATGGCCTTTATAATACCATTTCAGTTTATATTTCAAAAAGTAATCGAAAACAATTTGAAAGAATTTCCCCTTCTCGTCGATTGTTGTTTGGATACCCTTAATAATTCGTTCTAACACCAACTGCGTAAAAAAAGGTTGGACTTGAAACTTTCAAATGTGTGTATTTTGAATGTTGATAATTTTATTTATGAATGATCCTTACAGGAACCCCAGTCATAATTGTAGGCTGTAGTAAAGTAGCATCCCCTATTGTGCCCTTCATGAGCCCTATGCTCTGGTCCGTCAGGGTGAGTGGAGAACTGTAGCCGATTGGAATGCCAGAAACTAAAGATATAGTTTCAGCCATAATCTCCAAGACATGGGCAAGTGGCAAGTATGCAATGTATTTATCATAAGGTTCAGCT
>JAQIXX010005204.1:0-14444 GCA_034700605.1 Willowsia nigromaculata | reverse complement strand
CACTATATGCCAGATCACCACTCTATACCACCACACTAACAACCAAAGCTGACATTTTCGTTTTAGCATGTATTTTTCATATAAGTTATAAGGATGCATTGTGATATAGAGCTTTATAAATCCAACAAGAATAATGCTTTTCACGCTGATATAATCCTCCTGACTAACTCCCCATATATATATATGTACGTGCTAGGTAGGTATGTACATTCCTTGTTTAGCAAATCCATGCATGGAGTCGCAAGCGGGACAGGATTTTCGAAACGCTTTGTTATTCTTCTCTTTCTCCCTTGGTTTTCGTGTGGTAAAAATGCTTCTTATATGTATAATACCTAGCCAGTCATAAAAGCTTTACCCTACAGAGATATATATCATCTAGTAGAAGCTATGCCTCGTTGTACATATAAACTGTTTTTGTATTATATCTTGTGACTCGCATAGAAAAAATTTTATACTTATTACAGGCCCTCACCAAGTTCCAAGTTCAGTTCTACTATAATAATACTCTCATACAGAGTCATAGTGTGCGTTTTTCCTCTCTTCACTGACTACCACCACCACCACATCAACCATTTTGCTTCTCTCTGGATATTGGGTATATAAGGTGACTATTATTATCATTATTATTGTTATTATTATTACAGCATAGCCGCAACAGCCTCAGCCACCACCACCACCACACACACAACAGTAGTGCTTCTCTATTTTTTTCTGCTGACTTCACTATTCCATATTATTACTACGTCTTCCTTCTCTTCTGCTCGCTCCCTATCAAACTGGGTCTTTGTAGGCATTATTCAGTTTCTGAGACTCTCTTTCAGGCTGTGTGGTGCATGATGTGTTTGTGTGTGTATGTGAGTCAGTCCGATAGATATATATAAATGCACTCATATTATAAAAGGCGTAATTTAGAGGTATAAAGTTTTATATTACTTTACTTTTTGCTTGAATATTATATAGCAACAGACACGCACATTATTATTATTACAGAAGAAGAAGTGGAAATAGGAGCAAAACTGCATATTATTATTAGATATATTCACAAATATATACATTTACACTTATTTTACTGCCTTTGCAAGTATCATCATCATCGTCATCCTGTGAGCCGATGGGCTTTTTCAACCTTATTACCTTAAAAACCACCGACTGCTCTGCTTTATCTAAAAAAGAAAAAAATATCAACATCGTTTATTGACTATAGTAATACGTACGAAAAGCACTATTACTTTTGTACTTATTATTATTATTACCACTCTTATTGCTATTATATCAGTCACTCAGTCAGTCAGTCAGTTAGGACGGATGGTAAAAGAGTGAGAAATTTATGTATAACGCTTTTTGTTATATAAGCGAAAACGTGTACACATTCACAAACAGAAAACAACGAGCAAGTAACTTCTCTTTTGAGTGAGCCTGGCCTAGCCTGGTGGCATGAGGAGCAGCCAAAGGAACGCAAATCGTACGTTACTTACGTGAAACAACGTGTTTTCTCTTATTTCTCCTTATTATGATTTTATACCAATCTTTAGAAGACTGGTATAGTTGCAGGAGGACGAGAGTAGTGCAAGTAGTTGTATAATAATACTTATCGTAATTTATATTGGTATCACTCTCACTACCACTCTTTTTTCTTTCTTTTCTCTCTTTCTATATGCATGTTTCCTTCTATATTACAATATATAATTTCCCTTTTCAAAGTAAGTTTGAGAGGCGAGAGAGATGTAACGTGTGCCATTCTTCTCTTTTTGTACTTGTATTATTATTATTGTATACCTATTAGTTTTTATCTTATAAGGGGGTTTCCTCGTTGTCGTGCCGGTTTATTTTATATAACATGCGTATAGTCGAGTTATAATAATATGCAGTTGAGGTAGAATCCTTTTTTGCATTCGTGCATCTATGAATCATATGGTGTGTGTTCTACTTCCCCAAAAAAATTTACAGCGGCACACGCATATCGTTGTAATATGTATAGATTTTATAGGAGCAGCAATTTTTGTCGGGATTATATAACAAAAACACTTTAAACACGCATATCTTTGCGAACCATCATCATATATCTATAGTCAAAAACGCATAATAAAGTTTGCGGTGATGTATTTTTTTGTCGCTTCAAGGGAATTCATATGATGCATTTTGTTGAAAGATTTATATTTATAACTTTTCCAAGTTAATGTATTTAATATGAAAGGACATTGGTGAAGGTTGTTTGTGTTTTTGTTGTTGTGGATTTTTTTTGTTGTGACTGATAATTTTATGTTCACGCATAACATGTACATTGTACATGCATTATAAATTGCATAATGAAGGGTTCTTGTAAGCTTGCATTTCTCTTTTATTCATGCTCTTTTATGCTGCATTTAGACTCTTTGTTTTTCATGCACATTGCAATAAATTTGGAAGAACTAAGTATCGGTAAAATTGGGGGTTTACGAGTAATAGGATTTATCATGTGAATACATTTTTTAAGTCAATTTTTGCAAACTTTGTACTAATACAAGCCACACGTCATTAATCAATGATTTGATATTTATGACCAGTATTATCACCATTCTGTTAGTTGAAAATTCATTGACTGCGAATGCGTATTATGGATTTAACTTGTTAAATTTTAATCATAATTGATTACTTGCTGCATTAACTGAAATTTCACTTTTTCAAAGTGCAAACACTATAGTACTAAACTGTAATAAAAAACAAACCAACATTTTCAGTTGCAATTTGCCTAAGTACATCGTCCAAATACGTGACTGTTTATAATGGGGATCGATAGTCGTATGGATGTAATTTACGTTTGCAATACCATATACCAAATTTGACAACTATTAGAAATGGACTGAAATCGCATCTAGAGAAAATGCAGAATAATTTGCCAAATTTTGCTTTTACCTTCTTTGAAATAACATTGATTAACCTGAGCGAGGAAAGTGAAGTCTGTACTCTGCAAGTAAAATATACAGCAATAGCTTAAAAAGAAGATAGGGGCAATGTGCAAAATCAGCCTTTATAACTTGATATTGTAAATTTGCAAACATAAAATAGTTTCACATCCACATGACAAGGTAAAGGTTAAAAAATGAATGCATGTAAATAGAATTTTAAAACCAAGATAGATAAAGTCTCTCTTTAGTGGTATCCGCTTGATTTTAATCTGAAAACTGGCACTTCTTGAGTAAATTAACATCTTTTGCGTTCACTTTATCATCTTGATACTATTATGATGATAATTTTTGGATACATCTTTACTCCACCCTTTATGCATAATTTACAACAAGTTTTTGTTTTCCATGAAATAACTCCAAGCCGTTGCAGGTTGCATAATTGTTACTGCACATGTAGTTTTTAATGGTTGTTGCATAACCTGTCCGTAAAGCCTTTATTCTTTTACTTGAAAAGCAACACAGAGAAGAATCCATTTGAGTGCACACAACCTTCAGTGGTATTTTTTTCTTTAGAAGTAGAGATAGGGGGAAAGAGATTCAATAATACAGAAAAAGGACGCGTACTTGCATATAAGGGGAATAAGCATGTTTATAACCGTCTCCCTTCTTGCATCCAGGCATTTTAAAAATAGGGGATACTTCCGTTGCTTTTAGATGATGCCCTATGAGTAAGCCCGATAAAATACAAAGATGCGTTTTACATTGCACTCTTTCTATTAGTGTATAGAATATTGTGCCACCTCTTAGAATGCAATCATGTACAAGACGAGAATATAAGTGTGAATAGGAAATCTCATATCTACCTACACATATAACATTATTATCACCGTTCTCTATATGCGTCACTCTGCTCCTCTTCTATAATATGCGTAATACCAGTTTCATGATGATATTATGTGGAAAACGGAGAATGCTCGCTCCAGACAGGGAATAAGAAAGCAAAGTGCATTCAATTTGAAAACAATGTGTATGCGTAGACATATAACAGGGAGCAGAGATCTTATGCAAGCCTGTTCTTAAGTCTTATACAATTGCATTGTATTCCATCTATACCTAGTTGTATCCACGATGTTGCAACATGTATGCATTCAATATAAACAAGAAAAGTGCGTGTGAGCCTATCTCTGGACTGGAATAAGAGTGAAAAAGGGAATATTGTTATGATGCCGTTTCACTGTATCCATACTCCTTGTTATAGTAAAACCTGACTTGGGTTTAGAGAATATAACGTTGATATTGGATAGCCAAAGGAGAAGAGGAATGCCACACTATACGACGATAGAGGCAAAAGACTTTACCAGCACACATTGCTTATTATGCCTTTGCTTCCATTCTCTCTTCACCCTTCCCGTTCTTCTTTTTCTGAATATCTCTGTTTGAGTGTGTGTGTGTGCGTTCTTCTATGTAGAGCTGCAGTTGTTGTAAGAGGGCTTATAATACCAGTAAAAAGTGCATTTTCCTGATATACCTATTCTGATATTCGTCCGTATAGGACGCTTATTAGTTTTCCTCCTCTCTCTCTTCTCTTCTCTCTCTTTTTCTTTATTATTCAACACGAACTGGAGAGGAGACAAACCGAATAGAAGATAGACACACAGACACACACACACGCATAATATAAAAGTACTTTACTTGCTGTGTAGTTGATATATAAGTAAGCAAAAGCTTACTTACTCACTCACTAGTACCAGCGTCTCGACAAAAACATCAGTCTCATAGTGCTACATACATACATAATAATAATATACATTGTATAGCTATATCGCATTTGGCGTACTTTGATATAATAATATAATATTACAAAACTGTTTTTCTTCTAAAAAGGTATACTACCATATAGCAAGTTTAAATACATCTATTTACTCCTTTTAAAAGGAAAAAGGACATAATAAGGAGAAAAGCTCTCTGTCTGAAAAGAGTCAGTGTGTAATAGTAATAATAGCAATAATAATACGGAAAACTATTAAGTATTTCGCTTTGCTCGGTACTTGCTAGAGTGCAACCACGACTATTTGTATTAATAATATCATTATTACCATTTCATTACAAAAACACAGTATATACCTAAAAGCTCATATAAACACTTTTTATACAATATTCATGTGAAAAGGAAGAAGAAAGGCCGCGTATCATTATCGTCTACTACCATCGTCGTCATTCATATAGAGAATGTGTCCGTCCTTATTATACATATAAAGTAGCTGAAAAGAGAGAATAAAGTTAAGTTTGTTGTTGTTGTGTGTTCATATGTGTATGAGTGTGATCATGCTATCGCTTATATTACTTTATATAGGCACACGCACTTTTCAGGGATATTGTTTGTGAATTCATTCATAAAATGATATTGTCCTTTTTTTATATTCAGCCTACTTTACAATAATAATAAATCTACATAAAGATTTCTTACTATATAGAGGACGTTTTAATACAGCTTTTATCACGTCAATTGTTATGTTGAGGATTTAATAAATTATGGGCACATGTGGTTGCACTCGCGTGTATTCTATTTCTCGTGAAAAACACTTGTCCAATTTAAGGAAATTGTGTGTACGGCTATTTTTGTATTGAATTTATATACGCAACCTTGAGAAAACCATAACCTGTCCAATTGCAGGTCAATTGTACAAATCCAAGAGAAAGCAATTACGTAGTTTCTTAGTGTGAATGAATGTAAGCACGTGACATTGCTAGAACAATGTAAAAAATTAGACGGCAGTCTCTTTTATAAATATTGTTATTACATCTGACTCTAAGGTCTAGATTAGTGAACAAGTGAAATTTGGAAGGCATTTTCTAAGAGTGTTTGTATGTTGTTGTTTCTTTTAGGAGACCTGTACAACCATTTTTTGCCATAAATGACAGAAGCTTTAACCGCAAGTTGATTGGTATCATCGATAATTAAAACAAGTAAGTTTCCTGTTTTCTAAACTTTATTTTTTTGTAAGTAGTATATCCATAAAAGCGTTGCAGACTCCACAGTGGAGTGAAAATTTTTGTCATCGTCACAACTTAATTACACTGCACACATTTCAGTAATTCAAATGTCCTAAAAGGTACGTCGATGATTTCTCACCTGTAATTTAACAGATGAATTGTATTGTACAAGCACATAAACAAAAGTATCTGCATGCGTTGTTTCGCTGAAACATTAGCCTACTGACTGACTGACTGAAAGAGCTGTCGGTGGTATGCAATCCGATGGAATCTTTTTTGTCGTTTTTATAGACTGTCTTTCCACCTACAAATATGTATATACACATTTTCTACAAGTAGAATATAATGAGATATAAAATGTATGTACGTACTTAGTTTGTCGATGTTACATAATAAGAAGAAAGAAAGTTTGTTCTCGATCCGTGTTATATGTATAGCATGCAACATCAACAACATCAGCATATTATTATAGAGATATAGTTATAACAGAATTATTATATGCTATACCGTATCTCCATTTCCATCGCCAGTCAACAACCCGCATTTTATACATACATATTTAGGAGCAACTGGCTCTGAAAGCTTTATTCCAGTGAAACGTGTATGACTTCATTTTATATTAAGTTATATTCCCTATTGCAACGAGATCTGAAAGAAAAAGTGTTGCTTCTTGCGAGCAAAGATATAGGTTGATAGATAGGTTATATTTGTCTATTAAATAGAGGGAAAACCTAGTAGTCATATGCTATACGCTCACCCTGCGATGGTGCTTAACTTTCATTATAATTTACTGGAGCAAAACGAAATAATAAGAGTACGAAGAAAAGAAGCGTATGATTATATGCATTCATATACCTTTCTTTACCTTTTGGAAAGCTTGTTGTTACGCATTGAAACTTGTCTAGTTGATAGCATTAGAAGTGTGCATATGGTCTAGAGTATATGGTTTTGAAAAGTTGTACGGAATGAATGAAACACTGAGAAAACTATGATGCGTGTGTCATACTGTTCAAGATGAAAACAAGTACATCAACAAATACGACGAGATATCCTTTTGAAATACATTCATAATACACGTCTAATGGAACCGTTTTGGATATATATGTAGTAACATTAAATAATACATACTTAAATATAAAACGAGCAGGCCAACATTCAAGAAGACGACCTTCACAAATAATCACGCATACTTTCCCCTTTAAAGAATGTTTATACATATTACACATTCCTTGCTTATTACATAAATATCAGTTACTTTATATGTCGAGAGAGGATGAAAGCGATGAAAATAAGGAGAAAGGAAGGGTTGCAGAGTACATATTCTTAGGAAACAAGATTTAAAGAAGTTCTCTATAATAATAGGATCATAGTATACGATCTGGGTATCAAATTTTATAATGCCCACTTATTTTATGTATTATATAAGTATCCATAAGCTTCTACTCTTTGTATCGCTTTTCAGTCAGGTATCGACTTGAAATTATATGTACATCTCTTTGTTGTCCTGGTCTTGTTTCTCTCTTGAATAGAATTTACTCTTTGCCAAAGTCAACACTGTGACTGTGAGCGTATAGTTGCAATTTTGGAGGTTTTACCTTTTCTTTGTTTTTAGCATAGGGCTAAAATGCATTGCTACTAGACAGGTAAAGAAATATCTTATAAAAAACAAAGAGTAAAAAGAGAACGCTTTGAGAAAGCTTTAAGATATCGTAGGAAATTGAAATTGTATATCCCATTATAAATTATGAGCATTGATGGAACAGGAATTCATAGGTTTTTAAACCTTTGAACTTTTGCAAATGTCTGATATTAAAAAGAAATTTGCATTTGCAAAAATTAATGGGCAATAGTTTAGTTATATAATCTGTGTGAACATGCATAAAAAATGATTCCTTTTTATATTTTTGTGACTGCCGACTAACGAAAATAAACATAGCCAATGGCAATGCATGCTCTGTTTGTGAAAGAATGCATCTGAAATGTTGAAAGCTATTTCTAAACCTTTATAAGGGACGAAGAATCGGCGACATGCGACAAAGTAAATAGCAAAGAGTTGCATATTTCTTCGATATGAATGTATCAGCCTACATAGTCGGCAGCTTTGAGAGATTATCCTGCAAACAATCGTTAAATCACATGCAACGAAAGAAACATGACGATGAGATATAATATACGCAGGACAATTTTGCAACTGGATAGTAGTACATGAGAACGAATGTACGAACTATGTAAACCTGAAGTAGGTGAAAAGAAAGGTCAAAGCATTTTGCAGTTTTTTTCCTGGAAAGAAAACAAAGATCAAGATCAGTTGCAGTGAGTAGAATAGAACAAATGGAAGAATATATACATTTATAAGAGAAACATTCTTTCTAATATCTACATTCATTTTTGTTTGTATTGTTTCCTGTTTTCACGTGAGTACTTATATGGTACTTATATAAAGTTCAAAAGTTATAAGCATACTTAAATGTGATAATCGCAAAAACTCGCAACGCATATCCCATTTCTATCTGAATTTATTATTATAAAAAAACTATGCATAACCTAACTCATATGCTTTGCGTTTTCAGTGTGCGTAGTTTTTCCAAGAACCAGGAATCTCCGTTTCAGTTCTTACATTACACTTACATAAACACTATACTTGGTTTGGTTCCCACTGAAGCAAAGCATTTCCACGAAGCGTCATTAGTTGCCAGAAATACTGTATCGCTTTAAGTATTCAGTCAAGAGACATGTTTCCTTACAAATCTATGAGAAACATGCTTTTTCCATCTTGTCATGTCTTGCTAATGCCATTTGCTGATTTATATAGGGAAAAAACATTCTCCGTTTTATATATGTGGAAAGGTTAAAGAAAAGAGTGATGTGCTGACGATAATAATACCCGATAGGAAGAGAAAAGTTCAGTGAGAAAGAGGGAGAGAGAACCTTTTGTATGGATCAAGATTCATATCTTAAGGACATGTATATCTCCGTCTATACACAACGAACTAACATTCTTTGAACGACTTCTATAAAGAAACGAGCTGCATTAACAATAACAGCAGCATCAACTGCAGCGTCTGTGTTGATGTTAGGGTTCCTTTCCTTATAACGAAGCAAGCATTATCGGGAAGCAAGAATGAGGAAGAAAAATAGCGTTCTTCTCCTTCTTCTTGGGAGAGAGTTTTCCTTCTTTTCTCGTTTCTTTCCTCCTTCCCTTTTCCCTATCTCTTCCCTATAAAAAGGATTCTATCCTGGTAATAGGTTTACTCGGTCTACTACAAAGCAGAGGCAGGAGTCTTCAATAGATCCTTCAGTTTCTTTAATAATATTATTGTGATGACGAAAGAAGAGAGGAGGAAGACGAAGAACTAGGAATAGCTTCTCTTCCCCTTGCAAACACTCGCTCCTATACTCACTCTTAAAAGCTTTACTAATGCATAGATTTTTTTTCAACGTATAAAGAAGAAGTTGCTGGTATAGTGTAGAAGAGTATAAGGGTTTGTTGGCGGTGGTGGTGGTGGTGACTCACACTCACTCGTCCGCACATACACACTTTTACAGAAAATCTTTCTTCTCTCTTTTATGTATTGTTAGAAGACGTAGTAGCAGTGGTGGAGCATGCTATTCAAAGGAGAGAGTTTCAGTTTTGCTAAGGCTTTACTACATACTAAAGCATAGTACATATGGAAGAAGTAGTAGTTTAGTTGATGTTGTGCTTTAGCTTTTTGGGTTCTCTTTTTTCTCCCCTATTTCTTCATAATAATATCGTATGAAGGCAGTCAGTCGGTATAACGATAGGAGTCGGTAAAGAAGAAGGGAAGAAGAAAGAAAAAGGACGCTTTTCGTTTTTCTCTCTGTGTGTCTACTTGTAGTTTTTCATATACCGCTTCTCTTGCTCCTGTAGTGGTATTATAACCATCATCATCGCACACACGTATACAAATATAATATACGAAAAGCATCATCATCGTCATCATCAAAAGGAAACTACGTACGTACATAGTAGGCACTATTAAGCGTGTACCACACCACCGCCACCACCATCGCCGTATACCTATACGCCATACTTCCTTACTTCTTATTTCGCTGTGTGTACTTACATTAGATTTTCTCTACAAAGAAGGCCACTCGACGACGACGACGCTTGTATTACGCTTTTATAATATTATATCAAACAAGTAAGTGAAGGACTTTGTATTTTCTTCTTATTCTTTTCCTAGTATGTAGTCTATTTTTCTCTTTTATTCATTCACAACCACGACCACCGCCACCACCAACTATTACTTTCTTTATATGACACGAAACGATATCTTTCGCGATGGCAATAACTAGTGGAGTACATATTAGTATTACTTGACTGAGTAGTAGGAGCAGCAGGCAGGAGGCGAGCGAACACTTCTAAAAACATCCTTTCTTCTTGCATATTTTATATTATTCACATGTCTTCTCTCCCTCTCGTTTGTTGCACATTTTCTCTTCACTTGATATTACTTACTCCAACACATCTTTTCTCCTATACCGAAACTTATACTACTACATCTATCCGTGCGCCTTCCTAACGTATTATTATTACACAACATTATTATCGGGCAGCTGTGCATTGTGTGTGTCAGCTTTTAAGGAATTTCTGTATCTGTCGGAATAGTAGTAGGTTTTTGGGATCATTCACTGATACATCTTCTATTACATCGTATACATATTAACTCGCCTCTTTTCACTTTTACTTGAATGCATGATAAGTACCCTAGAGAAGTAAACGTCGAAGCACATACCTATCTAGTCAAGCTCATGACGTTGGTATCAAAATATATCACCAATAACTTTTCTAAACAAGGTCTTTTCCTCCAGCTGCTGTTGTTCGTTGTATGTATGTAGGTGCTCCTTTTCTTATATATTATGCACGTGCTACTTTTACCGATATTACGGTATTATTAGATTGTAAGCATATTAGCTCAACTACTACTCCAGCTGAGTTGAAACCATGAATAAAAGTACACATACTGGAGACGTTTAAAAACTAAAGAAGCATATATGCATATTAGATAAACGTATGTATTTATGTATAGGCCTATTTCATTTTGATCCTTGTTTTCCCCAAAAATGTCTGTATGCACTCACATTCCATTATTTCCTTTCCATTATATCATTCACTAAACGTTTGCATATTATGTAGGTGACAACTGCAAGTTTTATTTTTTAAACCTTATGACCCGATTTTATTTTTGTTGTTTTTATTTTGCAAGTGCAAAACTGATATCCATTACGGCATGTACAAAAGTTCATATTTTGGCATTCATTCTTCCGTTTGTATTTCATGGGTTGATTACTACATAAGTGTGCTTTCTTTGCACTGCTTTAAGCAATATGCCACCAGGAAGAAAACATTTTCCCATAGAACCTTTGCTCTTTGATCTCTTTTACCTCTTTTTAGATGATGGAAATGCATACAATTTAACAATATTCAAACAACTATTTGCTTAGTTGTTTTTCATTTTGAACCGAAACTAAGACGAAAAAACGCTTCTATAATAGCTATATATACAAACCCGCGAGACAATGCAGTAAATTAATAAAAAATTACATTCGCTCTACATGATTGGTAGATTTAATACGATTGCCTTATTGATTCCATAATCAAATCAATTTTGATTCCTCGAAAACAAAACTTCAGCATTATGCATACACGTTCAATCTTTGTTCAAATTTAGAATTGGTGCATGAAATAAATCGAATCATTACTTATTATTCCTAACCCTTTGTTTTATTACAGTTTTGAAATGATGCATGAGAAAAAAGGGAGAACCCTTTACTAGAAGACAACATAAAGCAAAATCGAGAAGACACCGTGCAATAACCAGGAAAAAGCATTACAAGTCTTTCATTACATTGGTAGCAGCTATACTTGTTTATAAACATTACAACGTAAAACCAACGATGATAAGCCTATTCTTGACAAGACAAAACATTTCGTCGATATTTGCTGCCAATTCCGTCGTCTGAAGGTTGACGAAATCCACTTTGGAGTATTGCGTAGGAGGTACCTAGTTTCATTTGAAAGAAGCCAGTTCCAGATCTACAGTTCACTAGGTAAGTTCTCAATGTCAATTGCTCAAGTAACTTGTAAGTAAATGTAAGTTAACATTAGTATGAACTTTCTCCAAGCAATTATTGCATTTTAAAGTCCTTGTTAGACTTTTCGATAATCGTTTTTAATAGCACGTTATGCATTATTTGTCATGTCTCGACTTTGCATAAATGAATACATAAAGGGTACCCTTAGAGTTAAAAATAACTCTCTGAAAGGTTTCACAATAAAAATCATGAGGATCATGGGCATGCACTTGTATTATATTTCAGAAAAACTTGTACACTAACTAGAATTGTCAGTATGCATTTTTTAAAGTTCGATGACGGAACAGGTATGACCACTGTAAAAATTCTCCAACTTGAACAATAATTACCAAGAAGGTGAAGCGTTTAATGGTTACTTGCATTTCTGGTTGCATATGAGCTTTTGCGTACCATTCCTCACTTTGCATTAAACCCAACTAGCATGCGTGTGTCGTATTTTATTTTCTAACAAGCAATTGAGAGTTTGGGACAATGAAATGTTTTCAAGTTGAATTGTGTAGACTGTCTGTATATGATTGGACATCGATTATAAAAAAGAATTTGCTTTCATTACGTAGGATGGCTGATTTTACATATTTAATAATGAATATGGCATACCTTGCTTTATGTCTCTGTAAGCATGTAAGTGAAGTGGTAAGTAGTACAGTACACTGAAAAGCCTTAATACTTTTAGCCTTACATAAAACGAACTTTGGTATTTCTTTCGGTTGCCAATTCACGTTGACTTTCTTCAGCAAATAGGCAAAGGCAACACGACGAAGTTATAAGGCAACAACTGGTTGGTGATTCATTTACACTTTTTCAGTAAGTAAAAACAAAAGATATGCAAGCAACAGTAACAATAAGCAAACAGCATTTAGTACAGTAAAAGTACAGATGTAAAAAGCAAACATTAGTCGTTCTTCATAATTATATCTTCAACATCTCTGTTGGTTTGAGGTCGGGTCACGGTAATAACCTGGCGTTTAATCAACTTGTGGCTGGCTTTTTGCTAACGTTTTTACTACTACTGCCAAAACCTCAGCTTATAAATCACATAGCACCGTATATCTATTTTCATCCTCAGGGCATCCTTATTGTGTAAATACCACTTACGTACTCATTACCTGAATTTATATTGCTCAGTCAAAGTTGAGTTATATTTTTGTTTACTTCATTAATAAAACAAACCAATCAAATACTAAATTTGTTTTCTAAACAGACTAGAAAACTTAATAGAAACCAAGTTTTAAGTTTTGTTATAATTTTCTCGGCTTTTGAGAATACAAGTAAGGGGACAAAAACAAAACGCAAGATATAAAATTATGACTTGGACCGGATTGTTAGCTTTTTTATAATATACTTTCATTTGTTCTTGTGAGCATATATAATAAACATTTTCATAAACTTTGATCTGTCTTACATCATCAGATGAACAAAGACTCTTGGAAAAAAATTGATTTAATAAGGTGATGATCGATTATCGTCATTTGAAATGAATTTAAAGAACAAAGCTAACGCTTTTCGCTGCAATTGAAGTTCACTTCGCCCCAAATGTTTGGGAAAATTCACCCATTCATATAAAGCTTTGATCGCATTCAAGTTGAACTTGAAAACAGTGAAGCCACTAACTTTTCTTCATGTTTCCCTTAAATGTGCACATAAAATGTCGTTCCATATCATGTAAGCAAGCGGTTTTTGAGTGTTTGAGTTATTTGCTATTATAAAAGGACACGTGTTCTAAAGGGAAGTAAAATATTGCATGCATACATTAAAGTCAACGAGTTGTTGCACAGAAAACAAACATGATGTCAAAAAGTATGAGTATGATTTTACCGGCAGGTATATGTGCCGCCTAGTTTCACCGGCATAAAACCACTAACAAATTGCATGAAATTCCTTTCCGTATGCACGCTTCATGCGTACACATAAAGGTGTTGAACATGAGTGTTGAATATATATGTTCATGATCTTTGAAGAAATGTTGAACGCACTTTTGAGTAACAACATAATGAAATGGTTGTGAAAAGATATATTTGAATCTATGAGGTTGTTATTTTATAACAGCTGATAAATGCATTTCTACTAAACAACGGTAGACAACAAGCCATACTTTTATTTAAAACATACGATCCGATTATATGCCATCAATGGTGTATCAAAATATTACAAAGGAGACATACACTTGTAAGCAGAAAATAGTGGAACAATAATGACGAAAACTTGAACGATATCTCTAATTTATAGCTCCTACATATATACGAATATTTATATTGTACCACTCATAGTCTTCCAAAAAAATGAGAAAATGAGTTGGCTTGTCTGTCAGTGCTAGTTATAAAGAGCTGAGACAGAGAACAGACAGTCAAAAACATGGTAAGACATATATATGTACAGTCGAAGCTGGCTATAACGGTCTTGAAGGGCGGCAAAAATTTTGGCCGTTATATCCCATGGCCGCTATTGACT
>JAQIXX010005203.1:0-14448 GCA_034700605.1 Willowsia nigromaculata | reverse complement strand
GAAAGGGGGAGAAAGTTCTGAAAGAGTTGGATGGTTCCGAGGAACAAGATCGAGTGTATAAATTGACAGAACAACTTCTGGGACTAGATGGCAAAGATGGGGAAACTGAGACTGTGTCGCAATCCAAATCGGTACCAAAGACAATAGATTCTGAGCAATAATTAAGACAGTGAATGGACAAAAGTTCTTTATTTATTGATTCCCGTAATTTCGAAATTCGAATAAAAAACATTAATTCAACTTTTGCTTCGTCACTGGACAGTTTTTTCGTTTATGTTGCATCAAGCCTTCTCGGCACGTAAACACTTTTCCACAGTCTTCACAACTAAACTTCTCATCATTATGACTAGCTTCTTTGTGAATTTTGACACTGCACTGACGAGAGAATCCTTTCCCGCAAATGTCACACTTGAATTTTTCAGTGACTTCTGGGTGGTCTGTACGATAATGGTGGTAGAGCAGGACACTGAATGGAAACGCTTCCGGACAAAGATTGCATCTGCACGACTTTTCTGCGTTCTTCTTCATTATATATTGTTCCAACTGCTCCGAATTCATATCCTTCGTCTCTGCATGATATTTACTGAGGTGGGACTGAAGCGTTTTCGAATTGTTGTAGACCATGCCACAAATATGACATTTCTGTATTTCTCCTGTATGTACTGTCTTCAGATGCAATTTCAAATCCTGTTCAACCTTGTATTCTGAAACAAAAAAACAAATTGCCAATAAAGTTAACCGTACAATAATTTCTAAGATTCATCCAATCATAGGAAACCCTAGAAAACTCACCCTTTCCACACTGGTCGCAAAAGAAGCTGGATCCTCCTCCTTCAAGTTTAGCTGGGTGACTTCTCGCCATGTGCACTGCAAGATTAGCACGATCAAAGCAAATGTCCCCACATTCCGAACAGACTGGGAATCTTTCATCGTACTTATCACTTTGATTATGTTTCTTGAGTAGGTGGAACTTCAACTGCAATTCGGTGGCCAAAGATTTGTTGCAATGCTGGCAGACTTGTGGTGATTTCTTCTTCCTGGTTCCTTCTGGTCGGTACAAAAGTCCATGCTAAATAATTTTAGCAGAAACGAATGCATTATTGTAATTAAAAATCATGAGTAAACTGAAAATTATTACTATTGTGAGATCAGGAAATCGTAAATTAAAATACCTCTTTCGTCATATGCTCCAGGTAATTTTGGAACTTTGGAAAACTCTGCTGACACTCATGACACGTTGGTGTGCTGGAACCCTTCTGATGATTGATTACATGAGTATCCATAAATATTTGACTTTTTCTTGAAGATTTTCCACATATTGAGCAAGTTCTCAGTGATCCGAGATCATGCTCCTGGATATGACGTTGAAAAGTTCGGAGCACTTTGGCTTTGTACGGACACTTATTGCACCTCCATGGCTTCTTGATCCCCATATGCACATTTTGAATATGAGCTATTGCGAGAAACCTGTTTCTAAAAAGCTTATCACACGATGAACAAGGAAATCCTTCCTTTTTCCAATCGCAATTCGCATCAATTGCTGACTCAGTCGTACCCTGTGAAGATCCCATTCCCAGCGGATATTCAACGTTGCTCATGTCCAGATACTCCTCACAATTTTTATAAAACCAGTGATTTCCTATTTTTGCGCTTCTCACCGAAGCACTTCTGCCAAGTCTATTTCTTTGAATTCCTTCCTCAAAGTCACTGTCACTGGAAGCAGAAAAGTTAGGATCCTCATAATCATCGTCACTATCAGAGGAGTCATCATCAAATCCATCCACTTCATTTTCTGATTCCTCTAAAATGTAGCTGGGTTTTTCCTTGTGTACTGGAACCATGTCATTGTCGTCCTCAATAGACTCAACCTTTTTCTTCGTGCACATTCGGGAACCTCTTGATCTTGTTCCATCATTCGATGAATGTTTTTCATTCCCTGCTACAAGGTTACTTTCTTGAGCACTTGTCAGGCAGGTATTGGAAGATGACTTTTTAGGTCGTCCTCTCTTCCTCTTTGTTTCATCATTGGGTCTACAATTAATTTCATCCTCTCTGTTTAAGCTTCCACCCGCGCTAGTAGAAGGATAACTCACTTCCATAGGGTTCCAATCGTCTTCATCTACAGCATTGTATCCTGGCTCACTTTTTATCTCACCTAGAATTGAAAATTGAATGAATCTTAATTCCATACCTGAATACCTGATGTGATAAGCATAATGAAAATGTATTTTTTTTTAAACTTACAGTGGTTTGATAGTGTGGTTTCAATTTTGCGAATTCTTTTCCTGAATTCTGCCCGCCTACATATTTTTTCTTGATTCTTGTCCTTCACAAAAACACGATTCCCTTCCAAGTTCCAAGGCTCACCCCAATACGAAGAGGAAAATTTTGTTTCCAGCTTCTTCACAATCTTCTTGAATTCCTCCTCGTATCGCTTTAACTTCCTTAAAACATCAATTCCATTGTCGACGAGGTCGCTACATCTTCGACAAATCTCTACCCACTCTGAAGGGTTTCCCAACGCCTGCAAGTTTTCTAAAGTTCCTTGATCCCGCAGAGGATGCTTGAATATTTGTTGGAGTAGAAAAATCACTCGCAACTGTGGCAGTATTAAATGAGTCTCAGTTTCTTGCTGGGTGCGTAATGCATGCACTTGATCCTGAAAAATTTCATGTGAACTGTTACTAACATCAAAATTAAGACCCGGCTTGTTACAAACAACACATAATTCGGTTTCTTGAATCTCCCTTTCCGCCATCATGATTGCACTCCACTCCACTAGCGTGGCGACACTTCACACTAGTAAACCAAAGGCTGATTAAAACTTTCAGTAACAAGTCTACCAACACCAACCAACTCGTTAAACTATCCTGCATTTACAAAAAGAAACCAAGCACTAGAAAACTGTTAGAAGAACGAGCACAAAATCCAGACTCCAGACGCAACTCAGATGAGTTCTACGAAAACTCAGCTGTCAGAATACAACTTCATGAGTTTGTCTTCACATGATGCAAGAAAGATGCAATGATGCAAGGGTTGTTTAATGTTTTCTTGGTTTGGCTTTGTTGAAATGGGCATAGGCTGCCTTCATGAAAACATCGCAAGGCGTTTTTACATAAAGACTGGCCGTGTATCGTGTAGTCTTTGAACATCGATGCGCTTGATTTTAAGATAACGCTGATGAGTAAGGTATTTACAAATAGTTTGATTTTACATTTTAAAAAGTTAAAAAACAGTCACTTTAATTTCATTGAATTAAGTGTTCTGACACTTGACACTGTAGAATGAACACTAAATAGATCAAATGAGACTCATTTTAATCCTATGCATACTTAATTTCTTCATAAAAACGACGTTCAAGGTTGAATGGGAAACCACACTTCCGGCTGTTGTTGTGCACACTCGCTCTGCTTCAATTCCTGATCATTACTGCTGCTCGGTACCTGTTTGTCCGTCGTTTCCTTTCCTTTTCTCACGGGACAGTGATACCGTTGATGTTGTCGCAGACTGTCAGAATTCGGGTACGTCTTTCCACAGTCTTCACACCCAATCTTCAGTTTCTCATGAGCTGCCTCCTTGTGTCTCTTGACACTACACTGGCGAGAGAATCCCTTCCCACAAATGTCACATTTGAACTTTTCAGTGACTTCTGGATGACATGTTCTGTAATGACGGTAGAGCAGTACACTGAATGGAAATCTTTCCAAGCAGAGGTTGCATCCATGTGGCTTTTCTTCATTCTTCTTTCGTGTATACTCTTCCAACTCCTCAGGAGACATTGTCAAAGTCTCCGAATGAAGTCTGAGAACATGTACTCGAAGCCTTTCAGGATTCCTGTACTCTGCTCCACAAATGTGACAAGTTTGTGGATCTTCAAGGTGGCTTTGCAAGTGGGATTTCAAATCATTTTCAAGTTTGAATTCTAGGAAAAATTAAATTAATTATAGTAATGCTTGATCTGTATCCTGCATGTCATAACAATTACAAATCCCATAACATTTACATACCTTTCCCACAATGCTCACAAAAGAACTTTTCAAGGTCTTCAATTTTATCCGCATGATACCTCGTCATGTGAATCTCCAGCCTGGCCCGATTGATGCTTATATCCCCGCATTCAGAACAAACTTGAAATCTCTCGTCCAGCTCCCCATGATTATGTTTCTTGAGTAAATGAAACTTCCATTGCAACTTACTGTTACTACTATAAGGCCAAACTTTGTTGCAAAACTGGCAAACTAATGGCGGCTTCGGTTTCTTTCTAGGTACTTTATTCGAAAGGTAGGAAAGACCATGCTGTAATACAACAAAACAGATACAGTTTGAGTGTGTCACTGTTATCATGAAATATTATAAGAAATAATTCCTTTCAGTTTTATATTTGACCGCTCTTGCTCTTGTATACATTTAATTTCCTACCTGATTGGTCATATGCTCCACAAACTGTTCGAAGTTGGAGAAACTTTGGTGGCATTCATTACAGGTCGGATTGGTGGCACTTCTTTGATGATTGATAACATGAGTATCCATATTTTCTTGTCCCCTGCAAGCGAAAGTACTACAAAGCCTACACTTTTGCAGGGGTCCCTTATGTTCCACTACATGATCTCGAAACCTATACATAATGTTATCCTTGTAAGGACATTGGTTGCACTTCCAGGGCTTTTCTACTCCGAGGTGGGTAGCTTGAATGTGAGCGATTGTGTGGAATATGTTTACGAATGAAGTGTTGCAGGTTGTGCATGGAAAACCTTCCTCTTTCAGATACCAATGGGGTTCCGAATTCTTTTTGTCTACTAGCTCGCTTTGATCTTCACTTGTCGATGGAGGATACTTGACAAGGTTCAAATCTAAAAACTCATGGCAGTTTTTATAAAACCAGTGGTATTTTTGGAACACCTTTAGGCCTTTCTTTGATGGAGGATTTTTCATCCTTCTCTCTAGTTGTTCCCTTCTCTTTTCGAGACGTTCCTTTCTTTTTTCTTCTTGTTCCTTCTTGAATTGTTCTTTCCTAAGTCGTCGCAATTCTCTATCTTCATCTGACTCCTTTTTGTCAATGCATCGATGATAGTTTGGGTCGTTTTTTATATTATCGTCAAAGTCTGGTTCCTCTTCTTCACTTTCCGAATCTCTACAATCATATTTGCGTTTGGGAGCTGGCGATTGACGTCTTGGACGCCCTCGTTTCTTCAGAGCGGGCGATTGACATCTTGGACGTCCTCGTTTTTTCAGAGCTGCCGATTGACGTTTAACTAGAGTTGGGGGTCCAAGCTTCGGTTTGTCGGTTGGGTTTCCCTGCTGATGATCGTTAGGTGGGGGTGGAGTGTTCGACAGTTCACGTGTGATGCAGACACTGGCTGTAGTTGTAGTAGTAGGGGATAAGGCATTTCTGATAGCTAGCTGTGCCCTCGTGCTGTAACGGTTATCAATTGGTCTTCGGGGATTCTGGATCTTTTGGGTAGATTTTCTTGGACGGAGTTTCCTCATGTGTGGTTGGTCACTCGCTTCTTGGTGACTTTCGTTCTCTTCATTTCTTGAGGATTCATTGACAGGCGGAGGGCTAGAAATAGTGCTGGAAGTGTGCTCGAAACCCATGTCACATGACGCCCAGTCGTCTTCGTCCGCCTCTGGAATGTTTGTAGACTCACATGGCTCATGTTTGATTCCACCTGTAAGAGCAATATATTTCAATGAGATATAATTTCTGTGATGATGATTATTTTTTATAATAGTCAGGGGTAATGTAATACTTAAATACTTGCCATCAACAGCACAATTTGGCTCGATCTTCCGAATTTTATTTCTGAATTCCGACCTCTTCCTTGACTTGTCTCCACCCTGGCTGCTCACAAACTTATAATTATCCCCGATATTCCATGGCTCACCCCAAAATGAGGAGGAAAAGCTCCTTTCCAGTTTCTCCAGAATCCGATTTCTCTGCTCCTCGTACCTCCTCAGCTCCCTGAGCGCATGAATCCCAGAATCAACAAGCTCACTGCATCCTGTGCAAATTTCGAACCATCCTGAAGGATCCCCCAGCGCCTGCATTGTTTCCAATACTGTTTCATCGTGAAGCGACTGCTTAAAAACTTGCTGGAGTAGAAATATCACTCGGAGTTGAGGCAACAGTAGTTCATCACTCCCACTTCCTTGGAAGGACGTTTGGACACTTCCATGTCCAGTGGCAACATTGACATCATTGTTCCAACAATCCTCTCTCTCTGTCTTCACGGAAAACTGGTGACCCGGCTTGTTGCACACAATGCACAGATCCGCTTCTTCAATGATCTTCATTGTGTTAGACCTGCAGGTACCTTAGAGTAGGGCAATATAAAGTCTTGGAAGAAAGTAAAGGGCCCTAATCATTCTTAGGCTAGTAGAAGACCCACTGCTCTAGAAACGGGAATCGTCTAAGATTCATGCACCATACATTTCATACCACACCACAACAACAACAGCACGTTAGGCTTCAGCTCAGCTGTGCCTACTGGTAAAGAAATTATGCAATCTCTTGTCTCTCAATGCCCCAAGTTGAAGGTTTTTGGGCTGAAAACGCATTTCTGTAGGATTTGTCGGGTTGAAGAAAAGGAAAAAAAGTTTTCATGCAGTTTAATGACAGTGGTAGCTGTATTGAGTGTTGCGGATGGTTGGTTAGTTTGTAGACTGAGCTTTCGAACAATTTGAGATAAAGACTGGTGTTTCGATCATTCCACATTCGGGGGTGCATTGAGAAGGTCATTCTTCGGGTCAAGCAGATAATAAAAAACGTAGGTATATAGTAAATTATGTGAACAAACGGACGGGGTTTTTGTTAGCTTTTACTGTTAATTTATTCTACTCTGCAGGCGGCTACACATGCAAAATGCTTCTGTTGAGAAGTGTATTTGCCGCCTTCTTGGCTCTCCATACATTTTAAATACACGACCATAAAAAATTCAAAAAACACACGTTACATTCCTCAACAGAAGTATCATATGTTTGTAGACATCCGAAGAGTAATTCCAATGATTGATTAATAAACGTTTTTGTGTATTTTTACAGCTTCGTCTCGTGAGTGCTCGGAAGTGTCAAAGGTTGTGGCCATCAAAGCACGTGTTAGCATTCAAAGGGTCAACGAGGAAGAGAGAGGTGGAAAATGTCGCCAAATCCTGAAGAACTGGAATTCTTTGCGGGTCAAGAGGAGGTGGAGATTATGCCGCGTTTTGAATGCACCACTATGTGGCTTATCACTGGGGACTTGGGACCGTTCAAGCCAGGGATACCGGCCAAGATTCCGTTATGGATTGCGTTACATCTCCGGGCTCAGAGCAAGTGCAAACTTATTCCGCCCCCTTGGATGAGCAAGTATGAGCTGGAGAGAGTGAAGGAGGAGGAGGTTAGGTCACCACTGTTCACGAAAATGCCTTCTGAAAATTACATGACCATAACGAAAATGATCTTTGAGATTTGCCCACAAGACGTTCCTGATGCTGATGATGTGAAGGTGCTTATCAAGGTAATAGTAATACATACCTAACCTATTAGTTTTGCTAGCAATCTGATGATATATGTAGTTATGATAAGTGAATTTGTGGATTGTTTGGTTTTTAAAGGATATCTGGGATTCCCGAATGTCAAAGCTTCGAACAGCCGTGCTCACATTCGTCGACAAAGGCGCTAGCTGGGCCAAAGTCGATAATCTCACTCAAATGGAAATGTGCTCCATTCGTCCGTTTTTCCCGCATTCTCTCGAACAGTTACACAGGTTCCGGAAGGTAAACTAATTATTTATGAACGCAATAACTACCAGTAGTGATTATGAGTCATGTGTTTTAAAAGTCATAAAGAAATCAAGCCAATCATAACTTTCTTGTTTCACGCATTTAGACTATTCAAGTCGCTCGTCTTTACGCTGCCGGTAACTCCTCCGTGGAGGTTCGTCGTCGCCTCAGAATGTGATTCTTCATATCCTGCTGCTAATATTGTCATTACGTTAATTCAGCCATTATTAATGAAATTGTAACAATGAATGGTGATGATAAGTTAACTGTATCGTTTGTCGGTTAAAAACTAAGCCCGTTTCCATTTTTGTATTTTTCTTCTTAAAATAGCTGAATCTCGTCTGATCCAGGTTTCAGTACGGTTCAGAAATCCTACATCTTATGCTAAATAGAATTAATTACTATTTTACACTGTTTGTCACATGAATTTAATAAAACTCCATGTCAAGATTCACTTGTTTATTGAATTTGATAAACAACGATTATTTATAAAAAGAAATTACACTTATTTGAGAATACTGTAATTTTCCGTGATGTAAAGTAACTGTCTAGGGATAAACTATATGAAAAGTTTTGAATTTCATTTTGGAGTAGGATTTAGTAATAGATCGATTACTACGCAATATTGACCAGTTGTATTGAAAAAGTAGAAAATTAAGAAGGTTTATTAGTAAATACGTCAGGAGGGAACCAATATTAATGCAGTTGACAGGACCATACATAATATGTTTAAGTAATTGAATGAAATAACAGTGCAGTGCTAAAAATACATACATGCATGATATAGGATAAAATCTATCCTACATGTCCAATGTATTTTTAGAACCACCGTTAGAATGCAAGAAGCTGTAGAAAGATTCAAAATGTAGCAAATCATAAAATCCATAATCTAATTAAACTTGCATTTGACAAATCAACAACCAAAAATTACAACCGAAATGTATGAAGTGTTTTAAACCCCATGAATTTAACTCAATCTCATTCAGTGAATTGGTATGAATGAATCATCTATTCACTATTGCGACCTGCTAGTTTAGAGGCAACAAGATTTGGGTTGACTTTATTCTTTGTCTTGATTCAAGTTTTATGGAATTAATTTTTCTATCTTATCATTAACGGTTTTCCATTAAGCTCTTGTAAGGAAATCCGTAACTAGTAAAGCACCGATAATGAGAACAAGCGAGCAACTCTTTCATTACCGTTTTGTAAGATGAATCATGATCATGTAGCATGCAGTATCAGTGCATGGTATTCACGTATGATCTATTTGTCTCCCTATCAGTTTATGCACAGCTAAAAATGCTTTATCGGGTAAAAGAAGAATTAACCCTTTGTCTGGTTAGTTGCATTACTTTGTAACTTTACCATTCTCTATTTTTCTGATGAATAGTACTGCTCTTGAAAAAGATAATCTCACTCATTGTTTCCCGGAATTTTCATATTGTTGATTTTATGGATTGCGCACGTAGTGTTGATTTTTCGTTTTGACAATAATTTTGGTAAATATAGCAGAAAACAATGCAGGAAAGCTGGTTATCATAATTTTTTGGATACATGCAAAGCTATATATGTGCAGAGTATTAATGTAATGTACCTATATAAGCAGTTTTTATAGGTATAGCTGTTTGCATAAGGAATACTTATCAATGCTTGTCGTCACTAAAATACTATCTGCCAGAGAACAACTCATTGTTCATGAAATTTACGCATTTGATATTTGGAACGATTCTTAAACCTGACCACTTGAATTTCCTGGATTTCTGTGATTGATAACCAAGGATTTGTATGAAATGCCTGACTTTGTTCCCTCTCTTGCATCATGTCTAAACGTGAGGGCTACTTGCATGAATGAAAAAGAGTTTGAGCATTTAGTCGAGAAACAGGAATATAATAGTGAACAAGCAATTATACTGAGCAGATTTAAAGATGAAGTCATTTAATTATTTAGCATTGGTCTTACTGGCCTTTTGCGCAAGTCTTTGTTCCTCAGCAGAAATTTCAAGTGCCAGGAATAGTGGCAAAGGTCGTGACGGTTTGGAGGGTATCATGAACGCCCCTTCCTTCAGAGAAAGTCTTGGTCGGACTTTTTCCTCAGACGTGGAAAACTGTACTGAATTAATTGATGACGACTTAAGGCAACTAATTGCATCTTATCAACCCAAAGTGGACGAAATCATAAACTTATTAACGGAAGGAGAGCTCAAGGGAAAAACATACGAAGAGTTGCATGAATTAGTGGATAGGTATCCCGTCCGCCAGTCAGGCTTTCAAAATTTGGAGGATTCAATAGACTACATGATGGATAGGATGAAGGCATACAATTTAACCAATGTGAGGGGGGAACAAGTTTTAGTTCCACATTGGGTTCGGTAAGTTAATCATTGTACATATGTATTTTAAAAATACTGATTCTAATTATAGCCATAAATGTTAATTTTCACAAAATTGCTGTACAGGGGTGAAGAGAGAGCAACTCTACTTGAACCGCATCAGAAATCCCTTCCAATATTGGGCCTGGGAACTTCCGTTGGAACACCTGAAGAAGGAATCACAGCACCTGTTTTGGTCGTCGACGGTTTTGACGAACTTGAAGAAAAGAAGGACCAAGTAAGCCTAAATAAAAGAGAAAGTGCATGAAATTCATCTCGATAATTATTTCGTAATACATGCACGTTTGACATTTGAGCTGGATTAATCCTTTAATCCTGGATTTAAAACTTGAACTTTCCATGATGTTTGTTTAATATCAGGGGTTAAGCAGCATTAACGTAACATTGCGATTAAAAAGTTAAAACCCCTGAACTCTGTTGTGATATTTTATTAAAATATGTAATGTATTTTGAGAAGATTGATGAGTATCTCTTTGCCCCATGTTTCAGATGATACTCTGATTACACAAAATATTCCTACATTGTAGATGTTCTAAACACTTTATGTCTTTTAATAGGTGAAAGGAAAAATTGTGGTTTACAATCAAGGTTGGTTGGGGTCATATGGCGCTACAAATCGGTACAGGAGTGAAGGAGCTTCTCGAGCTTCCCAATTCGGAGCAGTTGCTACACTCATAAGAAGTATCGCTGATTTTTCATTGAACACACCGCATACCGTGAGAACAAAATCATTTTTCAAATTTTCATAGAAATTCCTAGAGTTGAATTTCATATTTATTCATAATTTGATATCTAAACAGGGAGGACAAAATTACTGGAGTAATGTCACTCGTATTCCGACAGCTTGCATCACTGTGGAAGATGCTGACTTTCTCCACAGGCTTCAGCAAAAGGGCCATGAGATCAAGATTCACTTGAAAATGCTGGATTACAATCTTCCGCTGACTACGTCACGTAACGTAATCGGAGAAATTGAAGGGATAGACGAGACAAAAAATGAATTTGTCGCTGTTTCCGGTCATATCGACAGTTGGGACGTTGGTCAAGGGGCTATGGATGATGGGGTAGGCTTAAAGCTTTTTAGTGTATGATATAATCTAAAATAAGAGCTCACTGTATTATATTTGCCCAATTTTGAATGTTGTAGGGTGGTGTCATGATTTCCTTTATGGCACTTGCTGCCCTCAAGAAACTTAATCTCCAGCCAAAGAGAACTTTACAGGCAATTCTCTGGACATCCGAGGAAGTCGGATTATGGGGCGTCGATGACTTTGCAAAGCAGCACAAAGATATCTTGGATAAGTATTCGGTTATCTTTGAATCAGACAGTGGAACATTCCTACCCCTCGGTTTAGACTTTCATGGAAGCGAAAAAGCTGGATGCATTGTCAACGAAATTTTGCAGTTGACAAAAGCAATTGAAACTAATAAATATACCAGATCACAGGGCTATGTCTCATCGGACATTACAAGAATACAAGCTGAAGGTGTTCCTGGTCTAAGTTTGAACAATGCCAATGACAAGTATTTCTGGTATCATCACACGGAAGCTGACTCCATATCTATGATGAATAGCACAGAGCTAGACCTCGGAGCAGCCCTTTTTGCAGTGACATCTTATGTTCTAGCAGATTTGCCTATGATGCTACCTAGAGATGAGCCTGCTCCAACTCCCTAATAAAATATTAAATTATTTTCATTTCACAAAAAGTATTTTAGCAAAGTAAATTCAAAAAATGCGAATAATAATACCGAATAAACGTCGCTCATAAACATGTCATTCATCAAAATGCCATCAAGATGTCTTTGTCTGAACACTCTTGCTGCTGGGAATGCAATGGCAATAAAAAAATTTCCATTCACCAACGCTCCACAGATTACTTATCAGCAGAAATTCTCATGTTACATGCATGCATTGATGTCTATAAGCCCAAGCTACAAAATATCTTTTTCTCCATGCTCCATACACAGTCTCATTTCATTACATAAGGAAAATATCTTGCATGGAAAGGGTACACATTGCATTACATGTTAGTGTGAAAATATGTTATGGTGCGTTTCATTCTGTATCATTCTCTGTTCATGCATTAAAAAATATAACGTAATATAGCACGTATACTCATGTCATTTCTGAAACATGTAACAAGCAAGCCCATATGTTTTTTACTTGTCTAAAATCTGCTGAAGTGACCTATATTTCCGTCTTTCTTCTGTTCCGTCACTTTTTGCATTGAACTCATTTAAAAGGACGTAGAATCCGATATCCTCTTTTCGGGGAAATTCCTCGTAATACAAAAATGCATTTGAATATTAGATTGTACATTTTAAAAGTATCTAGCCCTCATGTAGATAAGAAAAAATTGAAACTGCTGAGCAGTTGAGTTTTCAACGTGTCAAGTGTGCGCAAAATTTTTGCACGAGACAGCATATTAAAAACTGGAACAGAAGCAGCTACAAAAATGCGACTCAATTCTTCAAGTTTTTCAAAGCCTACAATACTACGACGCATCTAAAAGCGCTTGGTTTTTCTCGTGATTAAGATCTTTAATGTTCTACTCACATCATTTACATTTACACAAACGTTACATACAACATTAAATACTAAATTTTACGAACTGTTGAGATGAAACATGAAACACAATGCATTTTTCACAAACCAAAAGTCTAGTCTCAAATGTTTTAAAACACAAAATACTATCAAGTTACTCCTTTTTATGCTGCTTCTATTGCTAACTCAGATCTCGAATTTGTCAACTGTTGCGAGTGCATCACTGTAAAAATATTCAGCTTTACAAGCAAATCGCAATAACTTGTTACTCCTTTAATCTAATCCAAAGTATCACGAAGATGTAACTGTGCAAAATGTGGCCAGTGCCAAATACCCTAAAAACAATCCACATTTGTTGAAGCTACTGCAAAATTCGTATACAACCCAGAGTAATCCACACCATTGTTGCGATACGAGTAACAAAGCCAATATTGCTCAGGCGGAACACTTTTTTTGTGGTAACTGAAGCAGTACCTTTGTTGCATCACGAACAAATTTATTTGTGATTTGTGTGAGTAGTGCTAAGAGTTCTACAGCATTATTATATCTTGTGTGAAAAATCGTAAAAAAAAAGATTGACGATCTGCCCACACTGCAGCAGCAAACAGTTACTAGAGAGCTCAAAAAGAACAATAATCGTGCATATAGTTGATGGTTGATGTAATATAAGTAGTGCATGAGATTAAAATTTTCATGCAATTTGCTTCAACGTAATAAGGTAGCAAAGGGATTTTTCATTGTGCCACGTTTTCTATTGTGTCTACCGTTTGTTCTCGTGCGCTAATGATAATGACTGATAATTTTTAGTGTGGGACCATGCCAGGTGCTTTTTTTTACATGCTCCTTAAAATGCATGAGAGATATATGCATATTGTTTGACATCATAATCGCAAGAGAAACAAGGAATAGTTACATAATACCTATAAAATATCTCTATCGTTAAAAGATCCGCTAACGGTCTCGCTATGTATATTTACCACTAACTATGAAACTAAAGCATGAAATATTACAATATATTGTGGGTTTTCTGTGTGTAATGGAAATGTACACATGTACCAAACTACCAAACAAGCATGAAAAATGATTACGAAGGTATGTGTGTATGATGATGATCATTAGTGAACACTTTCATGAAATCAGTACACGTTAAGTTGATATTATTGTTATGTCCATACATACCTGAGATGTTTCATAGAACGAATACTAAAATGAATCGACAATGATCATCAACGTGATCTTTTAACAGTTCTCATTGAAGTCATATCAATGCCATCACCAACATCTGCATCTGTCTCTCTCTTGCTGCTAATATATTTGCACTGCAAATAATCATATTTGAATTGGAATGCAAAAAATACTAATGTAAATTCGCATTGTATACTAACGTAATATTAGTCCTTTGAGTTGTGTGTGCCGATATCAAATTTTAATACCTAAATATTCCATTCAATGTCTCTAGATCAATAGTTTTTTGAAGCAAGGTCACAAGGTGCGTTTTTGTGTGACGCGAGTGCGTATAACGTGTGTGGTTCCAAGACGCTTATCATTGGAGGGTAGGGATATCCATGGATATCCAAAGCTGTCACTAATGAACTGCTCATGAGTCTGCTTGAAATCTAAAAATTTTGTGATTGTGAGACGAGAGAGATTCGTTTGGAACTAAATGTTAGAATATTGCTGCAACCAAGTTTGTATAATATGAGCAGTTACAAACCTACGAAGCAATTCGACGAGGACAGTCCAAGTGAAG
>JAQIXX010005202.1:0-14453 GCA_034700605.1 Willowsia nigromaculata | reverse complement strand
CTGAGACTCTTGTAACGTGTTTGGTGGGCCACTCCATGATATGTTGTTCCATGACTCGTTGGAGTCCATTTTAAGACAACGATTTTAATATTCTTGCTGGTTTCTAATATCCAAAGATTCTTCAGTGAGAACAGTAGTTAGGTGCTTGATTATTTTCAAGTATTACTACTAATATTTATGCAAACTGTTTAATTTGCAAATATTTAGTTCAGCCTAATATTACTACGTGCGTTTTCTCATGTATGACAGAACAAATAAGGTGGCCTGCTGGAAATGGGGTGAAAGGAGAACGCTAAAGAGAGAACTCGGTGAGCTGGTAACCTTTTCCGCTGGTGAAAGCTTGGGAAAGACTGACTCCAGTTTCGAGATTTCGTCATGCTTTTCTGCTTACACGGAGAGTTTCTATAGGAAAATGTGAGAAAGAACGAGAAGGCATGGGATGCAAATTTATAAAAAAAAATATAGGCAATCATCTTATGACAGGACCAAGATCATCCATCCACGTTAGAATTTCTTAATCCACATGCTAATAATTGGAAGGTGGAAACCTTTTTTCATGAAGATTATACACTGAGTAATGCTTTTTCTTTGGAAATAGGAGAAAGTGTTGGAAAGCATTTACTGACTACTACTCAGTGACTAGAAAAACATACCTCAATAAACCTTAAAACAGGATGTAGGGAACGATTATGAATCCAATTTTTTATTGATTGGCTTTAACTTTACAAAAATTATGGAAGTGAGGAAAAATTAGACCAATTAGATTGTAAAACACTAAGATAGATATGTACTTAATAGCTCCTTCTTTGGATGGACGACAGATGTAATTCCTTCTTAGTGAAATCAAAGAAAACGAAATAATTTGTTGCTTATAAATGTTTTTTATTCTCATTTTATGTCATATTTCATCTTGTTAATTGTTTTGTTGCCTTGCCAAAATCTTTAAATTTTCATATCACCATGGTTTCCACTTCCAAAGTAGATTAAAGGAGATGAAAAATAAATATTAAGATTACAAATGACACCATTACAAATGAATAGCATTCGTGTTTGCAAAGCTTCAGATTCGTAACTCCCTAAATATTTTAAAATGAAATTTAAAAGCAAAACAGCTTGGAGTCTCAAAAACAAAATCCTTATGGAAAATTTCCTACGAATGAGATGTATTCACACTAGTGACTTCGTCCTGACAAATGTTATGAAAAGGGAATGAATGAAAAACATTGGTTTTTGTAATGCTCTAAAAATTTGTTTTTTCGTTGTAACTTTGCCTTAATATTTTGCTGAAGGGAATAAAGGTACGCCTACGGCACGGAGTCAAGGCTCTTTTGTAAAAAATAGCAAACACGTGACGATTCCTTGGTGTTAGGGTGATGATTTCATGGGTCAAAAACTGGAAGGAATTATTGCAGTATTGAATACCCGTACAGTTTCGCATTAAAAAACCTAAAAACATATAATTCTCTACTCATATTCTCCCATTTGAACAGTAGCAGCAGCAGAAACTGATTCTGAATTTGAGCTTGTGAAGTTAGTCCCAAGGCTACGCGTATCTTTGCAAATAATTGATATTTCTGACCAAGATTTAACGTGTTTGCGAAGAAGAATGAACCCCTCCTTCAAATACAGTGAAATTTGGGAATGTTACTACGATTATGGGAAGAAATATCCACCAGTAATTCACAAGAGAGTTCTTTTAAATGACTTGTAGTGGAAACAATTAGTGGAGATCATGATAATCACATGACTTTTGAATTTGGATTCTCTGACGAACAATAATTGTTTAAGAGGTAGTGTCACTCGACCAAACAATATTCTCAGAAGTTTTTCCCCCAGGAAGAAACCTGAACCTTCAGAGGGTCACCTTATCAACTTTCTTGGCCATGAATTCAGTGTTTCAATAAAAATGACTTACATCCTAAAACTGAGTAATCTTTGCCAGTTTCTACATAAAGAGCCTGGATTCCCTGAAATAAGGCGACGACTGCAAGATTTTACGGTGGGAAATTTTTTTGCCTTATAAAATGTCTATTTCATGTTCTTAAATTAAAAGTTATCAGAGGATAATTAGTTAACAAGTGGTGAGATACTGCAAAAGATACTTACTTTTATCATCTAAGCCTCGTTGGCCTGTTAGCATATCTTAACCCTCTTAACTGTCAAAATCTTTCATGTCTAAATGTACACATTTGGATCAAAGGCCGTCATATACAAAGATTTCAAACGTGAATGCCTTCATAGAAATCTTCAGAAAAGCGTTAAAAACGAAAGTGCTCCTACTTTTAATAGCTCGCGACCATAAAAAAATGCAAACGCCCTAAACACTCAAATATTTTCTCGCATACTCCATCAGGTTCTTCATTAGAATGTTTTAAAAATCGCTTTCATTCCTGCTGTAAATGTACTAACAGTGTGATGGTATTAAAAGTCAGGTATATGAATGATTTCTGCAGAATGAGTTTGATCTTTAGTGAAACGTACAATATGAAAGATCAAAAACAAAACATTTTTGAATGCAATGTGGAAAGCTAATTTAGAGCCTGCAGCTTTATGGTACTGAAGTAGTAAAAAACAAGCCTTCTTGCATTCAATGTAATATTTCTGCAGCGTGTTGAATGAGGAGAGTATAACCCGATGTAGTGTAGGTTTAACATTAACTATAAGCAGCATGTATATTTATATGTTATGTATAATTTAGTGAGTGCACTACTGTGGCGGTATTTTTGCGGTTTGCAAATTTATGAGGAAGATAACCGAGTAGTTTGCCACAGTAGAGTACAAAGCAGTTCCAGTTTCACTTCAGGCTTCACAAAACGTACTTGGAAGTACTTTAATCATTTTAAGTGCAATCTCACAGTTTCTGAAAAGGCCGAAATCATACACATATATAAAAAATTCTGTTTGCACGAAAATGCTAGACTCCACAATTTCTCACATGAGAACACGTAAAAATGAAAATCTGAAATCTTGTGTATTCTCAGGAAAGTGTGAAACATTAATTTCATTCACTTTAAAGCAAACATTTGTATCATCTAGTCCTATGGTTCAACGAATCCTCTTTGCCAACACTGTATTGCATTTAGAAACATGAATACAACTAACAGCGTGTGAAGTCAACTGTAAAAATACCAAATATGCAGTTAAACCGAACTTGGAGGGTCCATTAACATGATAAAGGAAGTTTTGTCATTCTTGAGTTGATTAAGCATTATTTTTAACACGAAACCTTAGTTGCTCTACAAAAACATTAATCTTCTAAGAACTACTTATAGAGAAAAATTATAGTGATATAATTAACAAGTCATTTTGTGCTTTGTTAGTTTTTAATGTGTATGGATTCAAAAATGAATTTGGCCCTTCTTTTGTGCCTTTATTTGCAAAATAAACTAAGGAGACATGACAAACATGGTTGGTAATAATGTAGGAAGGCCTGTATCCATCACTATATCAAACTGGATAGTAAAAACATCAGGTTTCAGAAAAATGAGTCAGAGCCCATCTTATTGAATTACACGTTATACTACAAACATTTTGCGAGCATGTAAATACGCTCATCAGAGTCGTATTGCAATATCTTTTAATGCAAATATTAGATAACCTTTTGAAATCAGGAGATAATAATAGTAAATGAAAAACTCAACAGAATAAGTAGTATAAGCAAATTTTGGGAGGCACGTTAATGAAAGAAATTGTAAATATTTTAAAAATTTTCATTATATCATGCTGATTACTGATTGCAATGTTCGACTCATTAGCTTTTCAAGCTATATAAATACCTAGTGTACCATATTACATTTTGATTACTCATAGGTTCTAAAAAAGGAACAATTTTACCTCTACCAAAATAATAAAAGCGAATCAAACTATTTAGGGCTATAATATAATACAATTTCACAAGGTTAATGCAATGATTTCATCACTAAATGTTAAGGAGATTTAGACAGAACGGGATGATAGTCTATTACCATATTATTTATGTACTGTTTAAAGTAAAATAGTCAATAGTATTTAAAAGTAAACATATAGGCACTAATACTATATATATAGACGCTCATTTCACTAATGACTTCATTCGATATAAGTTATAAAAAGACAATGAGTGAGAAGCCTAGTTTGATTATGTGCTCTGAAATAATAGTTGTGACGCTGAATTGGGCCTTTTCATTTTGCTAAAGGAAAATAAAACTACGTTCATGGCATTGAAAGCAAATCTCTGAAATACAAGATCAAAAATATATATTCTTTCATTACGCAATACTCACTTCGAATATGTTCCATTTCCTTGGCTATATTAGCATATAATAATAGATAACTGGTTTTGCTGGTTTAAGATAGATAACGCGCTTCTTGACTGAAAGTTTTGTAGTAAAAATCAAATAAAAATATTTATCCAAATAATGATTGGTAAACACCCATGAACGAATATCAAAGTGTAAGCGAACCACAAAGGTTGGCTCTTTGGTGAGGTAATGAGCAAGAGGCAGAATTTTTATAAAATTTCGTCGATGTCATAATCTAGAAATACAACATACATAGATCATTATTAAGTTGATGAGACTGCAGAAGCTGTACTTATTCTTAAAACCTCAGTTCCGTTTCTCTGTTGGTATCTCCTTAACCCTCTTAAACTTCAAAAAGTTTTGAGCTTCAAATACACATTTAAAACAAACCAACGCTGTCGAAGGCAACCTAACTTAGGACTATCGAAAGATAATACCTCATTGGGAGTACTGAATATTGTTGGAGAAATGAATTTTCTCTAACTTAAGTTAAAAAAATCGACCAAATTTAAAAAATAAGTGTAAATATTTTATTCTTAAAGAGACGTACCTGCCAATCTTTATATTCTTCTCTACCGAAAACCGCTCTGTTGGAATTTCTCTCTTCAGTTGCCTCTGTTCTTGTGCTCTAATTTGCAACCCGGTTTTACATTCTTCACACCGCATCATCACCTTTCCAATCACGGCGGATGTTACATGCACATCTAAACCACACTAGTTCACACCACCAACCCTTAACCACGTCCATCTCCTTCAGCTAGGTCATTATCATCATCAGTCTCTACAACCTATTCTTCTACTGGTTCTATCACATACTACACAAAAACATCTGTGATTGTATATTATTTCATTATATTCTATTCAGTTTTGCTTGATCTGTCAATAAATTTCCACTTGATCCACATTATTTTGTTTTGTTCAATCATATCATACTTGGCATACCAAAGTATCCAAGTGTCAATAGTAAGGGAACATTAAGGAATTACTCTATAGTATACACTACAAGAAATTTTACTTCCAACAGTAATACGTATTAAATGTTTTGTGGTTTCCAATGATAAACATCATGTTTAGTGAAGGAGAGAAAGTCACACAGATATTTGGAAAGTCCACAGTTATTTGCTTTGACAAGCAAAAAAAATTATTACAAAGAAACCGAAATAACAAGACATACGGAATCCACAAGTCTTGAATAGAAAGTAAATAAGGTATCTTTTATAAAAACACTACATAAAAGAAGAATTAACACAAGCGGAACAAAATTGGAACACAGAAACGACGTTCACTCAATTTCCGCAGTTTAAGAACTGGCGAATACGTGGTGAAGGTCAGTGGTTGTTACTCAAAAAGGTATGCTTTCAATAGAATGATTTTGCAGAAACTATTTCTTCTTTTGGGTATCTTTTAATTCATAAACAAATAAGTGGTCTGTTTCTCTATTGACATTGATGATTTGAAGATACAGATACATGAATTCTTATGCATATGATAATGGAGGTAACAGGAATTCTTTGCACTTTAACACAGTAACAGCACGTCCAAGCCCCAAAGCGTAGATTGTACAGAGTAGGCATTTTATGAACGTATATTTTCCAACTCCCACATAAAAAATCAGAGCTTGTGCATGCCTAGAAAAAATTTCAAATCCTCTTTGATTTCACATCATATCCGTCTCCAAACAAGTAGGAAGTCTTCATAACGTTCCATATTATCTGAATTCAGTCTTTAGTCTTTACCAAATCTTTCACGTACACAGACGTTCCATGACCATTTCAGTACTACTTTCTCTAAAATTGCTCTTTTTGCCCCATTTACATGTCATAAAAGGGTTTTATGTATATGGTCCGCTGACAAATAAAAAAAGAAATCTCTCGAAATTGCGTATTTTGTGCGAAATATTCTTATGAGGATTCACATCGAAAACAGTGAATTTTTTAGCAGTATTAGGCACCCCCTAAACCTTCATTAGATTTTTTACGTAAAAGCTAATAATTTCAAAGACCTCAACCGAGAACATGGAATTTTTTCCCGGAAAATATTCTAACCTGACATGGCTGGAATATTCTTTTGATGGCTCACTAAACGAGTGGCAATTATCCAGGCAGGCTGAAGCAAATTCGAATAATGAAACTCAGTATCTACTCAGAATGTGGTTTTCAAATAGTTCTGAACAAGGCACGACTGGTTTGTTTGCGAATATTATGCGTAGTCTGACGGGACACTTCTTTCAAAAAGTTTTTAAATATTTTAATGCTTTCACTGTAGAGTCATTTTGTACTGCTGTATGGGACATTGTGCATTGCTGGCCACTTGCACTACCTGAAAAAATTTTGTGGAAGCACTGTTCCGAGATATTTAGGGACATATACCCGGATTTTGCTGCGTATTTAGAGGGTGCGATAGGGTTATACATAAAAAGAAATTCCTTTTTTTAATCGAGTGAAAATTCATTCGTTCATTCGTGCTGGTAACTATTAAAGGTCATGCGATAAGAGAGTGTTTTTCTAAAGGAATGTGGGCGGAAGGATACTAAACAAATTATGAAGTTATTATTATTATTAACAAACAAATTATTATGTGCAAGCTGGCTAAAATCTCAGCTAACAGTTACAGCGAACAAGTAAGGAAAACTTGCAAAAATGCGAACACATAAATGGACTAGTTTTTCTGTTTTTTATAGACAATGAAAGGCAAAGATGTTCCAAATATTATAAAATTATTTTATTCAAACTACCGCTCAAGAGATTAATAGTTAAATAGTTAAAACTATGATTAGTAGTATTGAATATCGTTGATTTACTTTATCTTCTAAAAGACTTACTACATACAAAAAAGCATGGCTTTCATGACCGGATAATATTTTAGCACATTTTGCAATCAAATACTTTACTTTAGCTGTTTACCTGCATAATTACCCTTTATTTGATTTTTTAATGACCTCATAAAAACCAAAGTCCACATATCGTACGGGATAGAAAGCACCAAATTTTGATGAAAACAACCAACCTTAAATAAATTACCATTTAACCTGAACTACAATTTATAATTGACAAAAATCAATTTTTACATTAATTCATCATAAATATTTCATCTGAAGGAAATCATACTCTTATCCAATCGCCACTCCAATTCCATAAAACCACAAAACCTTCCTCAAGATTTTGACAATTAGGTTAGCAACTGGAAGATAACTAGTAAGTACTATAAGCTAAACTAACATTTAAGAAGATAGAAAGGAGAATATGTAAAAATGTTTCAAGATTAAAGCATTGCACATTTTACCACATAATTTGGCCTGCACTTCTACTACTAAACTAAGTTATAGACAGATAGATAGATAGATAGGCTTTATTTTACGGTTATTCAGCTCAGTCAATACATTGTCTGCTATTATGCCATAACTCGTATTGTAAATAATAATTCCGGAAAAATAAGACAGTAATAATAACAAACCGAATTGCAAACATGTTAAACATTTAGGGAAAAACACAAAAAATTAAAACAATTTAAAACAAATTACATAAGTAACTTTCGTCTTTCATCTAAAATTACATTGCTACATATATCTATGAATTCATCATATGGAGCTTTCTCCACATTGGATAACACAAAATCGTTTGAATAATGATTCCATGTATTTGTTTCGAACCATTGTATAGACTGCTTGAAAATTTCCGACTTATGAGCAGGAGTAATCATTCTAAAATTTAATTGATTTTTTTGTATTGCTTTCGTGCTGATTTAGTTTCTACTTTAGATAAATTTCACGCTTGTTAAATTGATGAAAAGGATTTTATCTGAACAGATGTGTATTTACCAAGCAAAACTTGTGATTATTTCAGATGAGTTTTACAGTAAGACTACGTTTCAGTTTCAAGTCCTTTAAGACTACGTTGCAAGTGCGCCAAATAGGGTATGGTAGTCTAAATATAATTGATATCTACTTCTATTTAGCTTATGTTAGCAATATTCGTTTGGATTACTGACAATTAGACAAGCGTGACATCGATTACGGATGATTATCCTGTTCAACGGCGTTTATCTAATTCTCGATGAAGCCTTTAAAAGTTCTGACGAATGTAAATTTACGTTTTTAACAAAAAAAAAGGAATCCCAGACTTATCAACTGCGCATACTGGTAGAGCATGAGAGCTCCTAAAAATAATTAATAGGTAGCAGGTCAACGGATAGCTAAAAGTAGGAAGCTTGACGTTATTCCAATAGAAATCGAATCACTTCTCGGCTCATCAATGATGATACCGATCTCAATCCTCAGAAATCGTATGAATGATGACAAAAGAAAGAGGTAAGCCACTCCAGACTCATATAATCTCCGAAAATCGTTTATCCCGACCAAAATACTTTGTCAACAAGCTGATTAGATCAATTGGTCAATAAACAATATACTAACGAAAGTGTAATATATAATATGACATGAAAACTACTCTCGGATTTCTTTAGTCGTAATATTAAAAGGTTTTAAGTTACATTTTATCAATATAATTTATGGAATTAATACACATCACACCATGCAGCAAGTTAAATAAATGTTTTTGAGGTTCATTTCTTTTTGCTTGGTTTGATTTATTGATGGGATGTATGATTAATAATCATTGATTACGCACGCACGGTGGCAGGTCTCAATTTATTTGGCCAAATATTTCTAAAGAATAACATTCAAGCAAACAAATTTGCATTCTCACTTCATGTAGTGCTCAATTTGGAGATAGACACTCATTTTTCATAAAAGAAATAAAATTGCATAGTTCTCCAAATGTATTTAAAATTCAAAGGACCCAATTAAGCTTCGCATCAGTTTATTCAGCATCACTATATATTTTTTTAAATGTTTATCTGATATATTTTATGAAATATTGCAATCAAAAATACTTGTTTTAGTGTATCCGCATGTTATAATTTTGTAAAAGCGTGGTAACTCGGACTGATCTATTTCAAATATTTTCTTTTTTGTTGGACTGGTTGTAATCACTCACAATGCAGCAAAGCTTATGTAGGTATTATTTTAATAGAAAGAACTTTAAAATCCATAACATGTTGGTATGTCAACCATGACAAGATTGCTTCCTACACTAAAATTATCACCAGAGCATGCCTAACTTTACCCTGATGATGAGCATTTGCTTCATCTACCTTTTGTGACAATGCTTTTCCTTTTCCTCTATTTTGGTCTTCAAGTGCAATAAAAGTTTATTGTCGCGACCTGAGTCCAATGCAGTAGCCAGCATTCCAAATAACAAGTTTTCTTCAATTGCTATGTTCTCATGTTATGTATCATTTTTGCCTTTGCCGTAAAATTCTCAATCCACGCACAACACTTTTATGTCACAAACCCTTAAGACTGAATGCTACCATTACTAAGACAGTTCTTCAATGATTTTTTTAATTAAAAAAGACTACTAACAAGACTTTTCAGTTCAACACTATTTATTAATTTATTGGGTCTCATAGCTGTTTACAGTTTCGCAGAAAGGAAGCTTATTGGAATTGGGATAAAGATCTATTGTTTAAAAATCGCTCTAAGAAAGTGCCAATATTACGTCGGAGTAAAAATGCTGTGCGTATATTTGAGATTTTACGGTATATGCCTACACTATACCCAAACCTTCCAGTTATTTTGTATAGAAAATGGGGAAAATGTGAAGGTTAAATGTGACCTTAAGAGGACGGATGGAAAACCATTTGTCAAGCTAAAATCAGACTTTGTTTCATCTTTAAGAAAATATATGATGAGCTTTCAGTCTACGTCTCGTTCTTGTTGAAAGCATGACTACGTTCCTTTTGTAGCTATCATTTATGATGGATTTATGTGTTGAGTAAACATCTTTGGGACAGAGAACGGAACAATGGCATTTTCAATAATAGTTTATTGCCTCTGCTCTTCTTTTTAAGAAGAAATAAGATGGAAAAATTGACCTGTTAATCCATAAGGAATGGCTTGGGTTTTGTGTATCTACCAGAGATTTAAAGTGTGCTACTGTTGGAAGTGAAATAAGTTGTCGTGATTGCAAAACTCGTTAAGATTTTTTCAAAATAAGGTGAGCAGACACAAATGGTTGATTAACATCAAGCAGTAATGTGCATCTTCTGAAAGAAAGTAAATATTTGAAGAAACAAGTACAGTAAAAAACCTAAAACGATACCGGGGTTGAATTTGTTATAGTGCCACATTAAAGCTGGAGTATAATCGGCTCAGGATCATCTTATGTAGTTTGTCAATGCAAAATATTCATCTCAGTTTCGGATCTCTGTGATCTTGTAATATAAATCTCATCCTTAGACGCTCCAAAAGTCAGCGTTTCATGCTCCATAAATTTTTATTGTGCCACTTCAGAACAATTCGAAAGAGACTGGAGATTAATAATGGATTCTGGAGTTCAAGAACAAGAGGTAATCCCTCAATATCCCATACCCTACTCAAAGCTGAGCAAGTCTAAGAAGAGAATCATTCGAAGATCCAAAATCAGGCAGAAAATACGTCTTAGAAAACTGCTCGCGTCTGGAATGGTTACGAGTCCAACTGATATCACAACAATTAAAAATAATTTTCCCCAAGTCAATAATATCGAGGAAGATGGAGATAAAAAACCAGATTTGATTCAAATCCATATTCCTTTGGACAAAGACATAATTCTATTAAAGGATTCTTCAAAACAACTCGTCATTGTCAAGACAGAGAGGAGAGATGACGACGAGAAAAATCATACTAATCCTTGCCATAACATAATGGACAATGATTCTAATGCCATTATTGGATCTTTAAATGAGACACTGGTCAAGGTTGAACCTGAGGATGAGGAATCTTCTTTCAAACTTGGAAGTGAGCCAGCGATTTCCAATTCAACGGCGAATAGAAATACTGAAGAGCTCATGAACCTCGTGTTTAACAGTACGGAAGAAGACATGTCCAGGGTGAGACAATTGATTTTATTGTAATTTTGCGTTTTGCATCTTAAAATTTTAGACAAATATTTCTAAATTTTCTGCCGACTTCGTTTCTCTTAGGTCCGCGGAATGATTGTGGCACATGTGATTCGCAATGAGATTCGAAGGGGATCCTCCAGAAGTGACCTGCGCGCGGTGCGTCTCGTCGCAAAATCCTGGCTTCAGAATGCAAGCAAATATTTACTCGAAAGTGGTCAACCTCTGTACAAGATCACGTTGACGGCAGAGAACTCGCTTTGGACATCTCCTAAGGTGCCCCTAAATGGAGGAAAGCTTTTGGACCGGTTCACCAGCGCCATTACAAGCCCTACACGACTGGAACTGCAAATTCCTCTATTTTCTCTCAAAATCCATCCTCATTTCTTCCTCACGGAGAACCATCAGAGCTTCTCAAACTTTCTTGCGGGATGTGCGTCTGGATTGCTGGTGCTGGAAATCTGCTTTCCTAAAACCGGTGGCTCCATGATATTCCTATTTCCCGGTGTCAATCTCAACTTCCCCAACCTTCGCAAGTTGACTATTGCGTTTTATGGGTTCAACCTTAAAGTGGCGGAGGAATATTATCGTTGCCTAAATTCTGAGGGTTCTCTCAGCGTCTCCCTCTACTTGATTCAATCCATTCTCAGTGGAGCAGACAAATTAAAAGATGTGAATTTCCCACCTCTATCCCACCTAATGGAATCCCCACTCCAGGTTGAAATCCGTCACTTAACCTTCCCTCCCTCTATCATGTCCCTCAATTTAAATAGTATTTGGAACTGTTCCAAACTAGGAACCCTTCTCAATTATGACCTCCCAAATCTCCACATTTTGAAGTTCACCATTTCCAACGAGCAATATGCTAAGGATCTGATCTCCAAAGTCCTGGAAAAATTCCGAGGATCCCTTCGCAAGCTGGCTATTAATGAGCCATTGTCTTTCCCCAGTGGTGGAAAGCCTGTATCTTTGTTTCGAATCCCTCTCATGGAGAAGCTACAATGCTTAGAATTGACACTAGATTTGCAGGGCGGGAAGAGGAAAACCATCCACTCCAACATCACCTTCCAAACTTGAAGTTCTTAAAACTCTATAACCAATCCATAGACCAAATCCAAAGCTGGACAAAGTTTTCGACTTTCTCTAGTGTCATGAGCCTCCATTTGAATCTGATCGCTGGGAGTGGAAAGCTGCACCTTCTCAATTTGAATAAGCACTTTCCAAACCTTCGTGTGTTAGGAGTGGGGTTAAGGGACCTACCAGTAACGGAAGGACTCCAACAAATATTTCGGCATAATATGATTCAGCTTAACGTATTGGATATTTGGATTCACAGCGGATTTGACTATGGGAACAGCGATCATTGGGACTCCCTTCTCACTGGAATACCGTTGGGGATGTTGGCGGCACTCCGTGCAAATCCAGAGTTTTGGCCAAGTGTTAAGTTATCTGGCTATAACGAGCCTTCCATTCGCAAATTGAGTGGTAATATTTTAAATTTAATTCGTGGTATTGCGTATGTTTACCTTATGATTAGCTAAATATGCATTTAAATTACAGAGCTTAATACACTTATGCTCCGCTGTCATCCTGCTGTCACTACTCCTGGGAAACCACTAATTTCTGACCTTGCTTTCATTTTTGGCTTCATGCAAATGCCCAAGTTAAAACGACTTCGGTTGGAAACAAGATTTAGGGTAAAGTTTGGATTTTATTTTTTGACACATTTTTTGCCTTCCATATTCGCTTTGTTGTGGTTTTATTTAATGTGGAGACATTCATTTAACTTTTTAGGCATCTGCTAAAATGACTCGGGCGTGGGCGGACCTGGGATTAATTCTAGAAACATAGAAAATTACATCCAAGCACTCACTATCAGTTAAATGTCAAGTGCCATATTTTACTTCCCTGTCATGATATTTAACTGTGCCTATTCAGATATTCCTATGCTGCCTAAATATTAAGTAGTTCATGATTTATGGTTGCAATCAAGGTTAATAAACCTATCAAAGCTATTAGCTGGTCATAACTTTTTTACATGTATAGTTTGTTATGAAATTTCAAGGTTATTTTCAAGATCAAATGCATAAAATACTCCAAGATTGGATTTTCCTTATGATTTTATCAACATAATTGCGTATCTATCTCCTTTTATCCGAATGTTGAGGCATTTTCTTTCACTGGATCCACAAGGGTAAGTTTTACTTCATTTTCGTAAGTACTCTGCAAGTCAAAGTGGAAATGGATTACAAATTATTGATAATGTACAGAATAATAAATGAATTCAAGCTAGCTAGGTACACAAATTGCACTGTTTTCGTAATATTTCGTTGAAAAGGATTTTAAATTATCTTTTGTGACAATGAGTACTAAATTTTTAAAAAAACTCTGTTCAGCATAAAGCTTATTTTCTGCTCCATCAAATGCAATGTATAATTTAATGAAACCTGGTTGAAGCCCTAAAAAATTATCCTTTCAAGCCATATCATAAATGCAGTTTTACATGTAAAAGTTCTGATAGATGGATTCCAGGAATTTTGTTTCCTGCAAAACTGTTTGTTCTCATTAATATTAGTTACCGATTGAGGTTTGTAATTGAGTGATCCTAACTGAAGCACTTATACTTGTGCCATAAGTCTAAACAGCAGTATTCCTATGAATGTTTAAGTCCAAATACCAATTTAATCTAATTGCCATAATATTCATATAATTGCCATGCAGTATATGTTCCATATGATAAACCATAAGTTCCAATTACCACTTTAGCATTGAACACCCATGACGTCAGCCTTTAATAAGCTACATGCTGAAGATTACAATATGAAGAAGCTGTTTATTTTTTTTTTTAATTTGGGCTCAAACATTTCACCAATCATTCAAATGTAATCGGATATTCTACGTTTCGTAAACTTTCCCTGAACACTTTGCTATTTAGCAGGGCTTTTACATAAAGTTGCAGAATTTTTTATGTGAAAATAAAGTATTTTTCTAACTTTCAACTGAAATTTTGGTAACATGCCCAATTATTGCTCCCGTCCACACGTTTTTGGTTTACAGTCGGCACCTTTAAGGTCATTGACAAACAGTCCTGATACCATTTGTCACGAACACTTTATAATTTGTGTACATCTATGGTTCATGGTTTTGTCCCTATTTAACATGAAAATATCCCGCAAGGGAAAATCGAATAATTATTTAGCATATAATGAATTTTAGAAGACGATCCATGATTCT
>JAQIXX010005201.1:0-14454 GCA_034700605.1 Willowsia nigromaculata | reverse complement strand
GTGGATAACCTTTGTCGCCGAGAAAGTGTTGATGGGGGTGGCAGATCTGCGGGCAAGGCAGTATCCGACAGGAAGCGTGTGTGCTGTTTAGGCAATGGAGGTGCTGGCGGAGGGGCAGATTGATGGGCGCAGATGTATTGTTGGTGGTGCTGCTGTTGGTGAACGTATTGATGTTGCTGATTTAAAAGCTCCTGAACTTGGAGTTGTGTCAACTCACTTTGGTGAGATTGACAGTAGTCACTCCACAATTGAACGTTAATTTGGCATTGAGGATCCTTGCACCATAATTCTACTCTTGGTAGTGTCCAGTTTTTCAGTTCAGTTTCGAAAATGGGGTTATCCAAAAAAGAAACTGTATGCTCCTTGCTGTGTTTTTTCTTACTCTTCTTTTTCTTATCTCCTTCTTGACGATGATGATGCTTGGAGGGAGAAGAAAAGAATGACTTGTCGGCTGCTTCCTTATCTTTCGCTGTAATTTCTTTGGACTTGATTTTTGACTTGCTACTACTAGGCTTTGTTGTAGTGGCAAAATGAGGAGGATGATGATGGTTCTCTTGCTCTGAAACTATTGTCCAAATGGTTTCAGAGTGACGTCGTCGGTTTTTTGACTTTTTGCGTTTGCCACCATGAGTCCGTGGTGGAATGTAGAGATTGTACGGAGGAGCTGATTCAGCGTCTGGCTCGCGAGGAACTTCAAAATCGTCAAATGCGTTCGGGTCAACCACAACCTGGAAGGATAGGAAGTGAAATTAGTTAAGAAAGGCTGAGCAGACATAAAGTCCCATGTCAAACATACACATTAACTTCATATACATATATAACTCATGATGTCAGATAATAATGTCATACTTCGAGAAAAATTACTATCATCATCGCATTGCAATTCCTTGACTATTTTCTCGCGTAGCGTGCAAGTATTTTTTTATACCTATTTTGTTTTGCCACATTCTTGACTATTTCACCGTAACATTTTGATTTTGACACGCTACGTACATGCCTCGTGTTTGCACTTAAATCATGCTGTTTTGGAAAACTGCAATATGATTTCAGTAAGTCTCGACTTTTATCCGGTCGTAATACTATTTCTTACTTCTTTTCGTCATTCATTCGCTCACTTGAATCAGTGAAGCTGAACCAAGCACACCAGAGCAAAAACCGTGCAAAATTTATATCCATTATTAGTATTTGAATATTTGATTCTGAAATTCTTTCTCGATCTACGATTCAAACCATCGCAATGCTCTAACTATATAGATAGGGACAGTAATAGCATGTCGTGCAATTTTGTGCAATTCCTGTTGTTTCGTAATACATGTAAGAAAGAAGGTGCGTGGTGTGTGTGCATCTGAAGAGTTATCATCATCGGTATCGCACAATTTTCATGATATCCGTATTGACATTTCAAGGACATGACACATAACGTAGTTCCTATTTCACTGCTTCGAGCTACCACGATATGTTCTGTTTTTGCATAAAAGTTTTGTTATTGTAAAATGTTGAGATGTTGACAATCAGCCAAAACAATATGCACTTTTAAATGTGTTGCTAGTTTGTTTTCTATTCAATCCATGAAACTGCATTGAAATAATCATAATGCATGATGCATCGTGCTGTCGACATGAATGTAAATTAGGTAACAAAAATTGCATTCATGATTTCATTTGCAAAAAAATGCGTGGGGGTTGACGAAAAAAAAAGAATAGAAAAAATGGGGTTGATTTGATAAATGTACGCATAAATTATCCTTTTCGTTGAAGTTTGCAAACAATGCAAAAGCAGTTCACGTACCTAACTGAATGCTGACTGAATTGTAACGAAATTTTATCCCTTAATGTTCGGTTTTTACTAGAACTAGTACTTTGTTTGCATGCATTCAAGACACGAAAGCAATGTAACAAAATACATTTTTACCATCATTGATACTGTTATTATTGCCATATCTAGTAGTATAACCACTTTCATTCTTATATATTGGGGTAGGTCCCATCATGAGTGATGGCGACGATGCCCATGCCGTCGTAAGCCATTCACTTTTTCTGACAGCGTGTTCTCTGCTCATGTAACGCGTATCATTTCTTCATGTTCTTTAGTGGCGTCTACTGAGAAGCAGTGAGCAGAACATGAGCATATTTAAGCATTAAAGATGAGCGACAAAGATAAAGGTGCGAAAAACTATCTCAAACTGAAAGCCCATTATTATTTTACATTACTTACCAGCAAAAACAACAGAAATGGCATTTTAAATTGTTTTTGAATGATACTTTTGCTTTCAGACTTTGAATGTATTGTTACTACTACCCTACACCAAAAAAAGTACGGTCCTCTGACTTTGGTAGGCATTTCGAAATTTACTGCCGGAGCTGGTTTTCGCTTTATTGCCGTTGCGTCGTTTATAATGACGTTACTGCATCATCACTGTAGCGTAGTAAATAGTGTTGGCTTAGTCAATTCGCAGTGAATTATGATGAATTTTGGGCTTGTAAATATGCTGGTAACGTGTTACATGTTATAACAATGATGGACTTGGCTGCCTAATTACGGAGGACTCAGGTCAGGACAATTGTTGTCGTTGGACATCGTAGTTTTGCGTTTGAACTGCAAAGGGTGTGTGGTGACGATGAAAACCCTATCGATATGATTCATCCCTAATTTCTTTTACTATTTTAAAGTGGCAAGTCATATTAATTAAGCAACACGTTAATTGAAAACACACATGAACTCATATATCAGTAAATATAATGTGGTACGGTTGATGGTATGTCGCACCAACAAAGTCGTAAACCAGCCCCTATAAGTTAGGTATATTAAATTAACTTGAGGGCGCATCATCACGACGCGTCTTGGTTATAGCCATGATGAATAAATTAACACTTGCTACTTTTGTTTTGGAAATTAAAGTTGCGAAAGAAGATCAAAAGGATAAAAAGTTAAAATTAACAATAAAGTTAATTGAATTAAAGGCATTCAAAGATCAGATTGAGTGCGTGAACAGGAGTAGCTGTGTGAATTACGGAGAGATATGCGGGCAACTTGACATTTATTGTGTCAAGTTTGTTATTATCGTGTTGCTTAAAGAAGATAAAGTCATCAGAGAGTCAGAATGCATTCGGCCATTATTCCTGCATCCCTCTTAGTAGCTATTTTGCATGGTTTTGTCTTTTGGCAACGATAATTAAATGGGTGCACGCATGATAATGAATGATCATAGCGCACGTTACGCATGACTAGTTTCTTACTACTGTCGTCTGCAATGAATGAATGGGTCGCTTAACTGTTTGGTCTTGAATGATGATTTTTTGGAGATGCAGATGAGACTTGTTGAAATTGCGTATGCATAATTGCAAAGATGATTGCAGCAATAACAATAATAATTATTATTAAGGCCATCATAATTTTCACATCATGGCTTGATCAGTGGTTCTACTAGCGATTGAATACATTTTTGCATTGGACTAAATGCTAAAGTACAGTTAGTTGCATAATGATGCGACTACATAGTCACCAGTCACCACAGAACTTTCTTCATCGTTAATCGTCCAAAGTAGAGTTTTAAAGGAGACGTGAGACATGTCTCGACTGATCCGTGATTTATTCACTATTTAGCATTCATTCAAACCCCAAATTGTATTTGTTTACGTGACCTGATACCACACAAAATATTGTTTGTGATGGAGTGATTGCAGTGGTGACTTGTATAAATATTGCGTATTGTTATGTCATTTGTCATGTTTTCACGGTTGAACACTGTGACACTGACAGATTGCATTATTGGAGCTCCCTGTAAAAACACGGTTTCGTCTAATCTCGATAGAAGAGGTGCCTTAAGCTGTTTTTTCACTGATGAATTTAAAAAGATGATGTATTTTTTCATTATCATGTCCTATGTGTGAATTAACAAATAAATGAACAAGGTCGGCAAATACTATTATATGATGAATGAGTTGAGTTTTTTGCTGTTGTGTTGTTGAAGACGAAACTTATGCAGAACATAATATCAATATAGTTTAATGGATATTCCATGTAGTATTTGGATGTGACTTTACGAACGAAAGATTCGATATAGTGGCAGTGGTGCGTGTAATACCAATAAGCTTACACGTAGGCACGGTATTTGTGATTTGTTTGCGATAGTATGGGATTATGCAACAATAAAGTGATCAATGAATTTGTCACCTATGCATGCTCATTGATTGATTGTACATAATATATGTCATACATATAATGCGCCTATAATGTATAATCGAGTCTATACATGCATTTGCAAGTGCGTATTAAAAAACCGATTCGATATAGCAATGAGAAAAATAATAAAAATAAATGTTATTGAACAGCTATGCACAAAGCTATTAATCTAATGCAAAAACTAAATACAAGTGCAGAAAAACAAATAGACAAACAAAATCGATGATGTGATAATGAAGGTTATTTGCCAGATTACTTGTTTTCCAGAAGAGAGGTCGTTAGTCGTTCGCGTATTATAATCTAACCAGTGTTGTGCGTAAGTGGTAATTAGCGGAATTGTTAATGTACTGATTATATTGTAAATGCATGAGCGATGATAGTAATTGACTTGACGCTCCAATTTTCACTTCTTGTGTTTTTTGCTAATGTGTTGATTGATATTTTGTGCGTACTACACTTCTACAATCAAATAATGCTAATGTGATTTAAAGACAGTAGGAAAGTTAATTAAAAAATTTTTGATATAGATTATGGTCAGTTGCTGTCGACCATTAATTTTTTTTGGAAAAGGGAGGGAGGCATTTATTGTGTGATTATAAGGATTCAGGTGGTTTATGAGAATAATTGAAATGATTGATGGCTTTCAAGCATTTATGTAAATTGAAAACATATCGGTAATCTCACCAACTCGGGAATAAATCTGAAGACGTGATATCACTTCCCCTTTTCTTTCAATTTAGAAAGAATCCTTCATAAAAAAATTCTAGGAAAGAAGTCTAGAAATATATTGCATTTCAAGTGATATTTTCGATGTTTTTAGTTCGATAAACATCAATGTTCACAAAATCAGATAGGTAAACAAAACGGTTGAGGCTCTAATTAGTAAATTATAGGTAATTGAAAAATTGCTAAACAAGCAACAAGCCATAGCGTATGTATATGGTAATAAACAAAAAATAAATTAATAATGAAATTTCAAATTAAAAACTATTGTAAAGAAGTAATATTTATATTTATGAATATTTTTACTAAAGATAAGGTCCCTGATAAATTAGAAGAACATGGTGAATTGCATGTAGAACACGAAAGACCACCAACATTTTTATTTTTGAAAAGTTCTTACCAAACTAAGACTATAAGTTTGCATAGTATTTTATTCACGCAACGTTAAGCAAAAAGAAATTTAAAAAAGTACTTTCGTTTTTACATAACACTCCTATAAAAATTTTAGTACAGTAAAACCTGGCTTTATTACCTTGTATATGTTTTGAAGAAACGTGAAGTAAAATGGTTAGTAAAATTAGTGAGAAGGGGTTTGACGTAGTTTAGTGTGGAACAAAGAGTATTTTTCTAGAAATTAGCATCGTTCCCCCTTCGTTTCATTTTCATGATGCCTTTTAAATACACCCCAGACCGTAAATTTGATTAAACACATCTCTAGATACATAATCTCCGTTTGTTTATTTGATGGGCTTGGGCTGTACAATTTAGGAAGGAAAAAAAATAAAGAACTTGAATTTGGAAATGACAAACAAGATTACCTAACTAACTACCGCTTTGCATATTGCACCAAATTAAAGATTATGTGAAACTGTATGCGATGGCCAGCCTTGACTTGAAGGAAAAATGAGTATTTGTAACTGTTAGCGTGAATCAATGAATATGACTTAATGTTAGCAAACAAATTTATTTGCTGCTAAAAAAGGTTTGAGCCTATAAGCGCTTAATGTAATTAAAGAGAATGAAAGCAAAAGTTACTGCCATTATCAAGTTGAAGGGTGACCGGGACTTGTTATTGGGTATGCCTTACATATATGCTGAGAGTGACATTCTTGAGGTATCCCGTATCGTGTAGAAGTGACAATGACAAAATAAAGTAATCTATTCGCAAGCCGTTATAAGGGCCAAACAGATCTTGTTAGCGGTATGTGTGATTATACGAAATTGCAGCATTTTGACAACAATGTGCCCATGCACGTTAAACGAAATTACTAAATATAAATACTTAGTTTAAAATAGTCATGAAATAGTATGCAATGTAAGCATTTATTTTTAATGTAATAAACCTTCCTTAGTTGAAGGATAATTAAGTAGGTATTTACTATTTTGATTGTAGTGAGACTTTTCTAATGAAATATGCTAAATTTTCTAGAGGCTGGAGAAAAATATTGTCACACATAATAAATTGAAGACTGATTGATATACTTGACCACAAAATAGTGATATCAGACAACACCACATTTCATCTCACTACACACACACATACACGTTGCCTTACCATGTATCATATTATTGAAGGCATATTTGTCGTCTCATGGGTTTTGAATGAAACGTTTTGATATCTGGCGACAAATGCAATATTGCAGTTTGCAGTATTCTTGGTCACACAATCATTGACAAAGTCGTGATGTAATTTTTGGGAATTAGTTGATAGCTTAGGAATGCGTAATGTGCGCTTGCCTTGCGTCTCGTCATTCGAGTCTTGTACTCTTTGTTAATGCCATTGCATTGCATTTCATTAAAAAGGTAGGCTCAACTTGCTACATTTAGTCGCGTCGCGTGCATGCATTTATGGACAGTTGGACCATACGTTTGCATTGCAATTGCAACAAAAATGACAATGAAACCCTAAACGGCTACAATCATTCATACGCATAAACAAGTCAATGGCCAATGGTAATGGATTTACAATTTTTACGAATCGTTGCACATTGCACGAAATTGAGCTGATTATGGAATTTCGAACAAAAACTGAAATGAATGACACTTACTTTTTGTGCTTGCTTTTTTGAACTTGAGAAGCATATATATTCAGCCACTTAACAATGTCACTATACTTCACAGTTGCACGACAAAAATGCTAATTAATTCTATTTACGTAAGAATTAACAAAACTCACATATCCAAATAGATTGGATCACGATTTTTCCAAAAGTGTTCAGTTTTCATATATGGGTGGGATACGCTTGCCAAGAACTGATCACAGTTTTTACAGAAATGTGGTAAAAACATAAACAAATTTAAGCATAAATTCAATAAAAGTGGAGTAAAATAGGCTAAGCTTGCATTGACACTTGTTTAGAAGGTTGAATATATAGGTTTTGTGTGGAGAGATAATGGAAGAATATTTTCTCTGAGACTTTGTTAGTTTTATCCAAACCATTTATTCGTGATTCAATAAGTTTTAAAATAGCACCGAGCAAAACAGAAAAACATGCATGAATGCACTATAAATAAAATCACAGTCACATAAAATGTATAAAAAAGTAGAAATTTTTGCACCGATATTCTACACAGAAAATGCAAGCCAGGTAGATCACATTAGCATCACATACAAATATCCCATCATGTGAACGTTCTTCAGGGAATTACTATGAATGATGCGAGTCAAGTCAAAAGGATAAAAATATTTACGAAATAGCTAATAGTACTCCTGTTTTTCAAAACAAACTTGCTTGCACGTCAACAGCCTTTAACGCAACAACATTCTCCCTTGTGCAGCGCTGTAGCAAAACTAAAGTCTATGTGGTTCATGCGACTTGTAATGAATTGGATGAAAAATGCTCGAAAGCAGCTTAGCGGCGAGAAGTTGCAATTTACAGTGATACTAAATCTACAACAGACAATATAGCTACAAATATACGAGATATATAACCGTCATCTGTGTAATGTTATAAAATCTACACGCTTTACTTACTTAATGTTGCCTTCACTATATTTAATGCTCTCCACTCATTCAGTCTGCAACGATCGTCCTCCTGAGCAAAATGTTCGTACACAACTCACAAGCTTATCGTCTGAAAACACTGAAAAGTCTTGTAGGTACTATCAGATTTTTGTGCAAGTATCAACGGCAAAGTTTAGAAAGGGAGAAGGATGGAGATATACTGATGCAGAGCTGATATTTTGAGATTAGAACGGTTTAGCTTTTACTTAATCTTGTTGTGCCAAGTTGTTTTGTGCAATGACAAAATATCAAGACTGAACCCAAGTATTATTTGTTGCACAGGTAAAAAGTAGCTCCTTAGCGTCTAACTCACCAGCAGAGTCACCAAAATGTCTAACAAAGAGGTTCCCGGAAACACTGTCGTTGACCAGCGGTTGTCGTTGGTTTTATGAGAGGTGGAAGTGGAGTCGTTGAATTGGCAAGTATTTCATCGAGTAGGAGTATAGTAGTATACTTGGAAAAGTTATTAATGATTACCGTTTATTTGCACATTTGCATAGCGTCTATTTCGTACGGCATCATTCATTCATCAAGAGAATTTACTCGTGAGTCATCTTGTCATCTTACGGTTTACTGAATTTTATTTCAATGAGTTTAGTTTAACGGGTAATGCAGGATGCCTACGTCAAACTTAAACTTGAGCTAATGTGAAAGATGGACAGAGCGCATGAGAAGCATATTAATTGACAAGTGTTATCACTAATTAGCAAAATCAGGAAAATTGGTAGAAAATATAGAAAATTATCTGTTACACTATCGCTCTATTTATCAAATTATATTCATCTCATCCCCTTTTACATACACCATACCATAGTGTCCCCATGTATATTGGTCGTATAACGTGCAATCTTTTACAAGCCTGTAGTTTAACTTTTACAATACTTGCATGGTTCAAATCTTAGAACAATAATTCAAGTTCAAATTGTTTCCGTTGCCTCTCAATTGTGTATGGATGAATGCATGAATTAGTGAGCTCTCATTGATTCATATCAGACTATACAAGTATTTCCTTCCATTGTTTCTGCGTTATTATTACATAGCCCCATTCTTCCATCAATTAGGAACAATCGGTGAATGTAGGTCTCATATAATGTTTGTTGCATGAGCGTACATAGTTTTACTTATGATTTCGTAGGTAAAAATACCGGTATTGTTGTCAAAATGTCGTCAAAATATAAAAATATAAATCGCTTCGTTGTAAATCATGTAGCTTTAATGGAGGGATAGGATTTTTACTTTGCGTCCTATACTTGTCTTAATCTTCTACCGTTGCACTTACAAAGTATCCAACATTTTACTAAATATGACGCAAATTTAAAGTGCAAACAGTAAACAAAAATGGTTTGCGTGTGAGTTTGTCATTTCTTTGTTTTGTTTTTCTTCTTCTTCGCTTTCGCGATAACGATGAATGTCCAATTGCCTGTCAAACAGTGTTGATCTTAAAGAACACTCTTGGTGTCATTTACCTATATGTAATGCATGCCTCAGTCTGGTTATGATATGTGGAATGAACGTGAAAAGAAGCGAGGGGACAATGTTGATAATCATGATGAATTGTGTGAACAAAATAAAATACCTACTATGCAGAAAATGCGAAGAAGACATGATGATAATGATTTTGCGGTTGGTACTATCTTTTCATCTTGCATCTATGTAGGAAAGCTAGTCTTATGAAGTAATGATAATTTATTGCATTATTGCTAACTTACTACCTTGTTTATTTTACGGTTTCATAACTCTGTCTCTTTTGTCTTTCCTATGGCGTTATATTTTGTTGTGGAATGCGGCTCAGTTCTATTGCGGAATGGATTTTTAAAGAAAAAAAATCTGTCACTACTCGCGACTTACTATTGTCATTTATGCAATTGGTTATGAAGAAATTGTGGTTGGGAGCCTGAAAACCTCTGAATCTTTTACCAAATGTTACACGATGTAGAGAACGATGTACGTGCAACATGTTGCATAGCCCGTTTTGCTTTTGACTGCAGGACATGCTTTGTTCCAGATTTTCTTCAATGTGTGTACGTGATAGTACTGATTGCGAAGTCTTAAATCTTGACGTAGGATCTCTATCCATAGCTGATTCATTTTTCTTCACCTGGTCCTTCTGTTCGGCTGTTGTATGGACGAGTCATATGAAATTTCATGACGTGAACCGTGTAGTACGGTGTACAATACGATACATCCGTTTTCAAGACCAAGGTCAGTTTACTGGAGTGAGCTGGTGTACGTGAGGGCTTTTTACCTGCGACTTGTGCTAGATCTTTTCTTCTGTCTACCTTTCCAGGCTCTCGATGAGCAACTGACTTACTGAACTACACGAGACTTTTTCAAGGTCATTTCCGTGTTTACAAAAATGGAATCGGGCTAAAGACCCAAAAAGGGTCTGCTCACTGCGTTTTGAAATTTGATCTCTGAAGAATTCTTCTTTGCTTTGCATGCATTGAATGAAGTTATGCCCCGTCATGAAATACATAATGTATCTTATTCAACCAAAGTAATAAGACAAGTGGTAAAATACGTATACTATGCAAAGTAAGGAAAGGAGTTCTAGCATTTAATTACTTCCCTATTGAGGAATCTATGGGCTTCAAAAAGTATAAAATATTAAATCATAATTAGTTACGCATTTCGATTCTTGTACTGAAATCGGAAATTGCGGAAGTACACATTAGACGAATGAATTCACTTTCATGTAATGAACTTTGAATTAAACAATGCGTATGCATACACACATGCATTTTTGAAAAGGAATTTTGTTAATCACAGGATGAGTTTTTGAATACATTAATGATATTCTATTCTATTCACAATTCTAAAAATGATACCTTTCAAATTTAAGTAGAAAGGTAATTATTGCAAAAACATATTTCTAATTATATGGTCGCCATCCATTAGACTAGAACCATTTCAAATGCAGTAAAGTAAGTACAAACCACCTACATGTTTTTACAAATAAAAAAATGCTACATGTTACGCACTTTCTTTGGTCTACTGCCTCTGCTTCGATAATATGTGCGTAACACCTACCTACTTAAATATATTCAAGACGAAATAATGTTAGTAGCGTGACAGATCTTAATCGAAATCGAATCACTTTCTAAAACTTCGTACTTAAAAGTTCAGTCAGACACAAAATATGTGATTGTGATTGCTTTCAATCTTGTAGATATGCATACTTTCATTCAAATTTCGAATCAGTTAACTTTAGTAGTATGGTTTACGTAGTGGTCGGTCACACACTGATCACTTCGTCGTTTCCCCTTTTGTGTCTCTCATAATTATGAATTAAACGCATCCGATGATGATCAGTTGGTGGATGGCTTAGTGGTAATGGAGTGCAAGAACCTGACATAGGACCTGTACTATCTTTTTGTTTTCCGTGTGGTTTGAAATATTGATAGGGAACGTGAATGAGGCTAATGGTAATGGTGACGGTAGCACTCGCATTCTATTCAGTCGAAGTCTGAAGAAAAAGTTACTACAAGTGTTTAATAAATGTATCAGTAACATAGCCTTTGGTTTGCTGGGCTTATCAGAATTCATTTATCTGCCTGGGTACCCTTGCTTTATTCGAGATTAAGTTTGAGACGAGTCACATTTGCACTTATGCTAAGTTTCTGGGATGCAAGATGTCATAATGATAATTCGCAATGGCGTTTTTGTCCTCTTTTCAACAGTATCACCACACCACCGGACAGTTGTAGATAACTTGGTGGCGCACACTGGTAGGTAATAAAGCTCATTAGTAATTTTTGTGTGTGCGTAATAATATGCAAGAAAGTTAACTGCATAAAGCAGTAATGTATGAAGTCTTGTCAAATTAATTTGGGCGTATGCTTGACTATGGCTACTTGCTGCAGCAGCAATGTAAATCTAGTACTTGAATCGGGCCTTTACATATTTACGTATAATGTATAATACAGTGTAGTCATCGTCATTTAAAAGTATAAAGCTGAACTCAAAATCTCGTTGTATTATTGCTAGCCTTGTCGTAAAGTAAATTGTCAACTCTAAACTAGGTTCTACCATTGTCATTTGTATTACTTGTGTTTTTTGGCCTGAACAGATCACTCTCTTGATTAGAGTTTTACGTGGCTAACAACTTGTGCACTGTCATTAAAATGATTACATCAGTAAAGTCACCATATTTTATATTCTTTATCCCGTAATCAGTACAAATTTTCAATGCTTTTTTGTACATTTTACAGCTCAAAATCATAGTTTTTATTCGATAGGCTGCTAAAGCTCCAAATATGCAAGTCTCTTTCTTTTGCATAACATAAAAAGAACATTTTTATAGTTTAAGGAGAGAAGAAATTTTCCTCTTTTTTGACGCTGATGGACAGCGATATGCTGTGTAGAACTTGGGCTTGGGTTTTTACTTTCAAGTGAAAAAGTATCGAGTATCGACGAAATGGTTAAGTTAACCTAATTGCATAAAATTATTGGATCTGAGTTTAAAGCATGTCTGCAATGTCTGCCAAAAATTGAAATAAAGATGAACGCTGAACAGTGCGAACACTTTTACTTGATGAAGTGTGCAGTATTGTTGAAAAACATGAAATACACCAAATGAAGTTATTGGTGGTGTATGTGAATATGGGCAGTATCTTTGAATGATGCGGTCATCATGAATCATAACCTGCATAATATTGTGCATTGTTAATGTTAAGCCCATGCACGATTTTGAAATTCTATATTATGATTTTTATGTCTTTTCAAAATTAGGCTATAGTTTGCGAGCCTATAAAATCTCATTTCATGATTCTACAACCAAAATAACCAAATATGAATGCCTTGCAGGCATATTTTTTTTATTTTTTGGGAAGGGAAGGAAGACTTTTGCTTTCTTTAAAAATGAGTGCACCAAATTTTCAAAAGTGTGCAATGTTATTTTAAAAAGTACAGGAGATGCTAAAAATACCTAACAATGAGCTGACATCGAAACTCATCACTAATTTGGGTTATATTTATTGTATGGGAATCAGCCAAAGAGAATTTTGAGTGCCTACTGCGTACATGGGAAATAATTGTCACAAATTAGTGGACTAAATAGCCAAGTCTTTTGAAGATAAAAAATATTTTGTAAAAAAATCATTCGATTTGCATAATTTTTGCGCACACAAGGGAATCAAAGAATCAATCAGTAATGTAGTCGATTGATTGATAATGCAGTAATAAACTTTAATCAGAAACAAATGTCACTCACATCACAGCCACAGTAGCATTATACTGTTTTTGCTTGGCTTACTTGCAATTAGTGGTGTTAATAAATGATATATGGTTGAGACTTGAGACTCCGTTTTTTGTGATCTCATGAAAGTAGAAAGTGAAAATTGCTCCAGTTACATACTTCTTTCAAGTTGCAAACATTCGTTCGTCAGGTTAGTTGTTAAAATCACTGTGAAAATTTTATTTAAAAAGTGGGAGTGAAGAGAAACAGGTGAGTGGTGGATTTCACATTAAATTAAGTTTCTGATTATGAAAACGAGTTCATCCATTTTGCTACTTACTTTCATTCAAAGATTATATTTGCGTTAAGATTAATTGTTTACTTCGATTTTCCTTACTTCAATTTGAAAGACAAATTAATCCCCAGCTATTATTGCTGAAAATTCTAATGCAGCATAACATTTAATAAAATTACTGCATTTTTTATGTTCAATTGTTTGCATTATCTTTAGATATTCGACTAGTAATAAGTAATGTGAAATGTACACTTGAATGTTATGTGTGTTGCTAAACTAGAGTTGTTTATATAAGATAGTATGACTTGTATCTTTCAATCTTTAATTTCATTTTTAGTTTGATGGCCCTCCTGATGATCAGGCTTATCTCGTATCTGTTTTTTCTACAATCGATCATCAGTTTAAATTAGAGTTTTTCGATAATGTTTGCAATACTTTTCTGGGTTTACGTGTAACCTCATAATCATATATATTTGCGAGCTAGTGCCAAATGATATGATACATGATTTACTGACAAACTGATTGTTCCGGCCCGTAAACTGATAGATTTACCTTTACTTTCATTATCCACTTACAGTAATAATGCAATGGTTTGATTAAATGTCAATGCCATGCCTAGCCGTAATAGGTTAAATATATGTAACCTGCTTGTATGAAAACACCATAAAAAGTTACGAAAGCAAAAGTAAAGTGGATGAATAATATGAGAGAAAATATAAAATTTACGAAATGATTTCTTGTTGCTAGAGTGGAAGATGGGGGGTAGACGAAACAGAAATTGTGACAAGGGTGATCTTAACCGTAGAAATGTTAAGAGGCAATGGCCCGGCCAAAAAAATGATCGCAGGGTTGATGAATATGCAGGCAGTAGACACCAAAGTAATGCTGGATTTTCGAGCAGTGAAAATAACAGTCATGTCCGTAGTTCAACTTCGGGGTCCAGGTCCAACCCAAACCTGAGTAAAGCAACGTCAACGTCATCATGTCTTGAAGTCCTTTCTAAGATTGAAGATGTCATCACACCTAAAATAGCGATAGATTTGGAAAGAAATTTTTCTGACATAAGCTCAGCTT
>JAQIXX010005200.1:0-14455 GCA_034700605.1 Willowsia nigromaculata | reverse complement strand
GCTTTTTTATTGCGGATTCGGGATCTACGCGTAAAGTTACCCCTATATATGGATTTTGAGTCAATTCTGCCGTAGAAATTTTTGAAAAAACAATTATAGGATATTAGGTAATTATGCCAGTGAAACTAGTTAATCTGCCGTATAAAAATCCATTAGGAAACGGCAGCGAGGGGTAAAATTAATTTACTTGTGAAGCCAAGCAATCATTCGCTTAGCGAGCACATCACAAACAACCGATCTTCGTTTCGCAGAGTGCTGCGGTGCCAGCCAGGTTTAGGAGCAACGCTTGAAGATAATAGTAAAAATGGTATCGTGTCATTCATGCTTCAATCTTAGACAAGACTTCGACTTCGAATGATCCCATCTTATTACTGGCTGCTGATAGATAATGTTGTTGCAGAATAACTATAAAACACTGTCATAAATTTCTGGAAAAGTGTTTATTGTTCATTTATGTATGCATTCAGTGAGGTAAGCATTCTTCAGGCATAGCTATTCCGTCATTAATGTCGCTGTCTAATTCTTTTCGGCCCATCCATTTAATTTTTAAAAACAAAAGCAAAAAACCCAACAGCCATATCCATCGTATGCATTGTGTTACAAAAGCCATAATAATTTGGATTTAAGAAACTGTATGTAGGAGAACGAAGAAAACAAGCTAACGGGTCCCATTAGTGCTTATCAAATGAACATGACAATGTAATTAGACTTTATGACTCAGTCCATTAAAACCAGATTAAAATTTTTAAAACACACATTATGGAGCTCTGAGCTCATCTCATGCTAAAACCCTAAACAATGCGAACACAATAAGACAAAGTTTATTTTGTGGACAATGTATATTATATAATTGAACTTCACCTGTTGTGCGCTGTTGTCTCCCGATTGAGAGAGTCATTTCATCATTCTTGTCTTTAGAAAGATTTGAGATTCAATAATGCAAATTGAAATTGGTTTTTATTATGGCTAACGGGTTATTAAATTCAACTAAAGATCACGGATGGCTTTTCTCTCCTCGTTACTTGTTTGAGGAAGTCACTTTGGGTTCATGAAGAAGCAATAATTTTTCGTGGTAATGGCCTACCTTGTCCTTATTTATGTAAATGATTTATTTATCGCCCTACCTTTTTCTTTTCTCGTCAACCATTGTTTCTCGTGCAATAATAATCATAAAAACGTATCGTATTTTTCATTATGCAAGTTAAATACACGTCTATTTAACAAAAGCACGTTGCCTCCTTGAAAATCTACATGGCTTTTAAATAAATTGCCGACTCCAGCGTCCAGTTAGCCTTTTAAGAAATGTCTGCTCATGATAATTTGAAAAGGAGAAAACGGAACTGAAAGAAATGGATATCAATCCAAATTAGAGATCATGATCAAATATATTACACCGTGTAGTAGGAATTTCAAGAGAAAAATAAGAGAAAATGCATAAATAATGAAATAATAAATAAATTAAATAAAATGCATGAAATAGATTGGGATGTAATGAGACTAAAAGACCTCCTGAAGAGTGGAGTTAAGTAGATCCAGAAAACCATGAAGTAAATGAATACATTGTTGTGGAGCATCATGTCAAATCTTGCACGCAACCCATCCACACAAAGACCAAAGAAAAATGTCTGCAGGAATATCTTGAGCATGAAAACCGATAAATCATCTGAATGTATTTAAGCGTTCGCCCCAAACTGAACTTGTTTTAGCCACTTTATCATTGTATGAACAAAACTCAGCTCTTTGATAAAACAAGTTGCTGCCATTAATAGTAACTAATACTTTTTAAACCACTCCAGTTATGCTCAATCAAAAAATCTAAGACTCCATGCTAGAAGGCAAGAGATATTGCGTTGCTTCATATCTACTTCGAAGGTATTTGTGCAACAACACACTCAACACTTATATTAGCTGATTGAATGAAAAAACCATGATATGATATCATCAAATACAATGGATTAGAACAATGTTCAGTGTACTTTCTCTCAGGCTCACTTGTACTTTCACATTTCACACTGTATGAAAATGTGAGTGAGAGATGAGTACTTTACTAAATTTAGAAACTGAATCGAGCACTAGATCAGCATGTTAAGGCTCGAACTAAAATGGATTTTCATCTAGAATTCTAGTGATAAGAAGATTGCAATGTAATCTTTTAACAAGATTTTGAAATGGTATGCTGGAAGCTGGTTATTACCAGGCCTGCTTTTAATGCTCATGGGTAAAATCTTCTTGCATTAAAACATTTACTTTACCGACAACAATATTGGCACTTGCTTTTTACAACCCACTTCTCGAATTCTGAGTTGTGATTGTGAATGCCGTGCTTTGAAGATATATTTCGGTAAATTAATGTGAGCACTGCTCCTGAATAAAAATGTTTATATATGGGCTTATAGAACGGTAAAGCGAGCTCTTGAACTTTTTACACTATGAATACCTAATTTTGTGTTTGTTGTAGTATGTAGTACTTTGCTCGCATAAACTTTGTAGGTATTGTTCTCATCCTCGTGAAAACCCTCAAATATGAAAGAATGAAATACGTGATTACAAGCGAAGTTATGAATTAGATGAGGAAAACTTCTTTTGAGTCTGATGAATGGAGATCGCCGACGGGTTTCCTTGTGTTACCTGAAAACGATTCTAGCTGCGTAGTGGTAATTGTAATAATACTATTATATATTTTCTGTAAATGTGATGGTGCTGCTTATTAGGTAGATCTAAATAAATGGAGAAATGTATTACTTCTTTCTAAATTACGTGGCTGGACCACCTTGTCAAGTTTGCTACATAGCGCAGTATCTGCACAGTGAAGAATCAAGTTTGTTGGCAGCTTCTAATTCTTTGGCGATTGCGTGTCAATTGGGAACTTGTTTTGTTTTCTCATATTTCTCAGTTGATGATACCTCAGTGTAATAAATGCTCATTATAGAATATAATATTCTCGCGGCACGTCTTTAAGTTACTTTTCAGATATTCGTGGAGTTGTTTCAAATTTTAAAGGGGTATTTTTAATAGCTCGTATATGGCAAATATCGTTTTACATTCCAAATTAGTTAACAGCGGGTATCCTATAAACATAATGAATTTCTTTTAGCGATACAGTTTGGTCGCGGCATGAATTATTAAAAACTTTAATTCATGACTATTCACATTCAGCAACACCGTGATTCACATCTTTTTTATGATTACGATTACGCACATAACAGGTAAACCGGCATCATTGCTTTGTACAATGAACATTTAAAGTGCGCCTTAAATAGTCCTAAGCAATTTTATTGAATTATTTGATGCATTTTCCTCAGGGCATACTTTTCATATGGTATTTCAACTTTCAACATATGTATTAGTGCCAAAAAATTGTACTACAACGCTTGATGTTAATGTTAACTTTATAAAAAATACCTAGGCAAACTGAACGTATAAACATTGTTGGAGCCCACCATAGTTTGGAATTGGAAGCTAGCATTAAAATGTAGTTTGGAATTGAGTGAAAGATAAACATTTAAGAGTAATAAGTAAAATGATGCGGCACATTGCAGTAGGTATGTTTGTTTTATTTTAAGCCAATGATATTATTGCTATTAGCAGATTTTCAATAAAACTTTCTGCGGTATCAAAAACGTTTGAACTATATTTTACTTACTTTTGTGATAACAACGAAACCATAATCGTTTTTCGTGGCGATCAAAACTGCGGCATGAATTAAGCTTTAAAGTTAAAGTCAAACATTCAAATCCGTTCAATTAGATATTGTTCAAAATACAATATTGTACGCATCATTGTGGGGTTATTCTCCCCGACAATTTGAGGCTGTCATGCTGGTACCCAACTTGCAATGAGTGACAATCAAAATACACATACATACCATAGACTTGCACGTCATGAAAGTGACCGGATTAAAATTGCCTGCGGAATGTTTTGGAGCCACCACGCACATAATTGAGGAGCTAATTGTATTAAATCTTGAAAGCTAATGACTATTCCGTGACCCAAAACGACACGCCTTGTCGGCTTAAATAAGGTATTGTCAAGTTCAAGTATACATTCCTTGTATTAGTTGTGTGTAAAGAATAAAAAAATTACTAAATATGCGAACAATGTGATTGATTGATTTTGATGAAATGAATTGAAACCTCCAACTTATCCGAGCTCAGTGCACAGTATATTAAGTTAAAGTTGGTGACGCTGTTTAAATGAAAGTATAACAAATTCATCAATTACTGTTCATTATTTAAATAACTTGCATAATCACAAATCTTGGTTTTTTTTTTAATTACAGAGCTTTCGTTTAAAATCCACAAATTATTAAAAAACTGTAGTTTATTACTCGATTTTCTCATTGAGACACAAACATAGAGAAAAATCACAGAAAATCAATCAACCTTTATTCCTTTTTGTTATATCCTTGAAAACCCCTTACCTAAACTCACTGTAGTTTCAGGATATGTAGGCTAAACTGTATACTGTACCGGAGAGTATTCATGGGTGCGTATGTATGTTCTTGTAGGTGGAAAGCTAAACTTTATAGATATTTATTGTCATGCATGAATGCATATTATGACGATGATGACCATGTTGATTAGACTGTGGAGAAGAGAAGCGCTAATGAGTTTTCATTACCAAAATTTATCACATCATATTGTTCACTCAAGATTTCTTTAAAACCGAGCAGATTACTTAAGCATACTTAGGATTTTAGAATTATCATTAAAAAGTAAATCTGTGCGGTGACTTTCTTTGATTTTCAATCACTTTGAGGATCCATTGTCCCTTAATAAATGGCTCTTAATTTTATAGAGACGGAGGGAGTCTGTGATTATGACGCTGAAACATTCTACAATAATAATATGGATAATAATGATGATGACGAAGCAGCATTACCAACGAATGAATGCCTGCCATTACATTATTCAACACCAACGGAGCATGCTAATCTTCTCTGTATAAGTGGTCGAATTATATTATTATTCCCTGTCCTGCCTGATAAAAGTAACACTGGTCAACACAATAGCAATGTCTCGTCGTCAGCGAGCTCGCTCTTGTCGCTTTCATACCATAATCAACTATCATATTAAAGATCAGGCTGCATATTATTAGATGATACAGGTAGGTATAGAACAGATTAGGTGATGTACAAAATACGTCTGCTCTGTGACCATCATCATACATTTTTGTTCGGTGCATGTCCGTACCGTAGATTTGAAAGCTTTTGTGATGTGGTGCTGCTCATGTTCACTTTTAAACGTCAACTTGTACGGATAAACTACTTAAAGTTGAAATGTGTACATAGACGCTCGTGTAGTTGAAACCACACAGGGTCTGTCGTGTGTGCAATAATAATATCTGATAGCAGAGCACCGCCCATTAGGGACTGTCAGACAGTTTGTTTGGCACATCATTTTCTTTTATACATTTTCTGGTTGACTAAAAGCTTATGATAATATTGTGAATAGGTCCCTAATTCAATAGCTACCGAAAACGGATTGCGGCTCTTGTTGTTGGGTTTGTATTTGCCTACATGTATTTACGCTCCACTGGATTTATGATGTTGCAAGCATATCACAATAGAAGCTCATAAAGAAGTTTCTTGTCAAATTTCCATACACTTGATTTGCTCAATAGAACTTTCCCATGTCAATTGGAAAATTAATTGGAATTTCGATATTGGCTGGATGGATGAAGTGATAAGGAGGTTACCATTCACTGTTACCATTTGCCCATTAACACTGGCAGAAAAAGCTGAATTGATTACTGTTTGACTTCGTTCCAGTTTGAATGCATTAGTTAGTTTTCAATGTTCGACAGCTGTAAATACAGGGAAGGAAAAGTAAAAGTTTTAATAGAGCTGCCATAAGCGGGAGCAACAGCTTTAACCTAACCGTAATCAGAAGGTAATCTCATTCAAGCACCAAAAATGTTTGTTATTTGTATTATGTGCTTGCACACAATCTGCAGGTATTTTATCTTACTACCTAAAAAAGTGGTTTTCATGCTTGAAAATCCAACTCGACAGTCTTACCAAACGCAGTAAAAATGCCAGTAATTAGTATATAAGTAAATCAACTAGACAAAAAGCAACCCATAAAAATTATTCATCGCAAATCAATTATCAAGAACAAGCAAGCATTACGAGAAAACGTCTAGCTTGCTTAAGTAGTTTCACTCGTGACAAGCTTCCATTTGTTTTCGTACAAATGACACGAAGCCAATTCTTTCTCAACAAATTGGCTCTTTTTGATTTTCTGTCTAAACGAACTCAAAATATATTTATGCAGTAAATTTAATAAGAGCTTATATATACTTACAATTACACACCACGCTGTTGGCTTATCCATCGCCCAGCTAATCTAATGTTGTAGGTATTAGGGTTTACGAGGAAAGCTCATGTTCTCTTTTGGTAATCGATAATCTTTTCCGTATCACGTACTGCCTTTTCCGCTCAGCCCTTTTCTATTTTTTAAAACTCTTTTCTTTTTTTTTGAAGATATTAAGCCTTTCTGGTTTGCTTATTTAATTGTTTTTCCTGGTTATTAGGGTTTCTTAAATAATAGTTGATTTATATTTGAACACGAGAGTAAGGATATGAAAAAAATAACAAGTTAAAAAAAATACGTGCTACATTCATTTTTTACTCATCCCTTCTTTTCTTCTTTCTCTTTGCATTGTTTCAGAGGAGTGTTATGTGCAGTAGATACCTATAATGTACAGTGTTATTATTATTGTATTATGTACACATACTGAGTTGGTTCATGCCATGCCTTCATTATGATGATTGGCAGTTTCAATTAACATTTATGAAGAAATGGTAGACCTCCTTTGAGAATCAGATAGGACCGGATAAGGACCATAATAATAAGTAACAAAAGCAAATATTATTATAAAATTGCCAAGATTAAAGGGGTAATGTGATCTTATACTGTTTACTCTGCTCTCAAATAAAAGACTCATTTCAGTCAGTCAAGCCATAATTATTCACATTCAAAAACGTACACGCGGAGATACATGAAAAAATACAGTAAATTATGCATACATGTACAATGTTGTTGTATGCATTATGAGTTTTAGTTAGTTTAGTCAGTTAATCCAAATGCTGACTTTCCTACAGTCAGTTCTGTCTTTCTCTAAAGAAAGCTGGTAAGTTACCATTGACTGAACACAAAGCAAAGCTCTTTTCCTAAAAATCAAGATCTGCTATAAGTTAGGCGTTAATTGATTCCTGCTATTTATTGTTTTAGGTTTTACCGGATATCATTGGAAATAAATTGATTAGAAAAATGTACAGACCAATCACCCGTCTAACTTGGCTTGGGTTTTTCATGTGAGAACAAAGTTTCAACGGAAAATCTACTATGAATATTTGTTCCTTATAAGATTTGACAATGTCAGGTCATATTGCCGTGACCAGCACGTGGCTCCAAAATAATCTATAATTAGCCATTTCTTTTACATACTTTCACCAAGTGACTAACACAAAACGCAACTCGTTTGTAATATTTTACTTTTATTTACGAATAGTCCAAAACTGCAAAAAAATATTGCATCTAGAGAGTATCATGTATTTTGTGCGTATTTGCATGTCATATACAAAATACTGCAAAATTAATGCACTAGTTTAACATAGCGTCTCCATTTTGAGTAAATTTATGCACATATTCAATTGCATGTGATATCAATAAAAATATCTGATCATTTTTTCTCCTTAAAACGAGTACAATTTTGATATAAAAGCTGGATCTCATTTTTCAAGAAGATCAAAAAGTATATCACAACTATTTTTGTGGCATCTCAAATTAGCATTACTACATCATCATGTATAACAACTAACAAAACGGAACAATAAAAAAAATGATCTCATAATATCACTCACGGTCCTCTTCACTAACTTCATTTGTCGGTGGTTTCGCCATCCGTTTACTCACACGATTTCTGAATGCGGTTCGAATACTGCTTAAAACAAATTGCATAGATCCATATGTATATCCTCATAAGTCAAGGGTAATACTTGTTTATTTGTAGTACTTGTTTATGATTGCGGCAAAAATAGAGGATATGTAGCTGCTCGTCTTCACCTAGAACTTTCTCCGTTAGTTGGATTGGTCATCTACCCCAATACTACTCTGCCTGTCCCGGTCTTAATTTGATATTTTTGGCTTTTTTACGTCTCATTGGACTTCCAAATTCAAGCAAATTCATTTCGTGACTCATCATGAGCAAGAAAGAGTACACAATAAGTGCAATAGTTTTCGTGACATTCCAAGCTAATCTTTTGAGGTTAGTTCACCAAGTTTTTAAAACTATATGAAAGTTATGTACCAATGCAATTAATTATGTAGTTCTCATTCTTTACTGTATAGATATGAGGAACTAATTCGCATTTACTTGTTTCAGAGCACTTCTGTAGGAATACAGATAGCGAAAAGGATTGACTTTTGTCAGAAAACACCTCTGGATTCTAGCCAACGTTTTATTTTTATTGCGTAATTTTTTATAACTCATATTCCTAAAAGGATAATATGTGTCACATATACAGTATTTTATGATTGTAAGTCACACACAAGAATAGAAGAACTCTAATAGAATTTGTTGTTCTCCCTACTAAAGTATATATACATACATTAAAACCCTGGAATGCAATTATCGATTGCTGTGAACTAAAAGAGTAAAAATATGTCATTAAACCAGCATATGATCTTCTGACCCTCATATCGGGGCAAAATTGGACTTCAATTGGTTATGAAAATTGTCATGGTCGAAAGGTGCTTATGTGTTGAATTTGGTGCCAATTCGTCAAATATTTTTCGAGAAATCGTGACACAAAGACAGACAGGATGAAAACAACAACTATCAAAAAAGTATTGCATACATTAGGTCCTAACAAGTATGTATACACTACATTTCCCTGCAGTTGTGTTTCTAGATATTTCACGACGCCTTTGTAATGTGTGATATTTAGTAGACCCTCTCTAGGTGGCTCATACTCCATTTTATTTCATCAACTAGACATATTAATAATTTTTACCTCCCCAATAAAATGTGTATAGGTATTTCCATGCGCGTTTTCGCTTCAAATAAATTCAATCATGATTATATGACTTGTAATGTAAAAAGTCTGGTCTAATAAATTATAATTAACTAAAGATTTTTTTCTCAGCTACTATTCTATTTACTACCCATAATGACCCATAATTTGTTGATAGAAGCTGAAACACGAAAAGTACTTATGATGACGGCTACCCCAAAAAACAGCATCTGATTGACTGACTGACTGATGATGGCTTTACATATATTCATACATATTACGTGTATTGTGCTATAACAGTTGCGGCAGCATGCTTAAATCTATCATTTATTGGATGTACAATAGTTGTGTACAGACACAATAATACTAAAACGATAATAAGAACAAAGATAACAATCGTAATGCAGTAAGATTATAAGTCTCTAACATCTGGTACACTGTAGATGGAATATATGTCTTGAAGAAAATCATATACGTCATTGTGTTTGCAATGATATAGCCTCAAACAACCAAGATTATCCACTGGATAAATTATTTATCTTACACGAATTTATTTTGGTCCTCTTATGCTATAGCATTAAAGCAATTACGGACTTGACAAGCAAATTTGTACATTTATATTTTGTTTTTGCTTATATGCAAACAGGATTGAAGGTTACATTTATGAATAAATAGATTTTTATGCAAAACCAATAATACGCGCTTAAAAGAAAAATTCAGGACAATCAATTCTGCATTAGCACTGGACCAACAGAAGAAGCTCAAAATCAGTCAAAATGGGTTGAAGCTTTATCGCCATCATTTTGAAAGTAGCATAGATTGAATATCCATCCACATCATGAAATGAGAGTAATTTGAAATAGAAAGTGGTATTTACATTAACATGTAAATTTTTTGTGAATTGTGTACCTACTGAATGTGGTTTATGGTAATGGGATGTTTCATTAGAGAAATTAGGGTAAATTGGTTGAAATTTCATGGAACTTTATCATACGACATGTGGCAACCCTGTCAGTATCCATCTCGTTTTCCACTTCTATCTAACTTGATTCTATCATGTGGCTACCCAAAATATTTTATTCAATATTTCTTGTTGTAAACCAGATCACTATTTCTTTAATCTCATGACAAAACTTCCAGATAGGTATGCAGAAATAAATTCCGCAGTTAATGCTTATAATCATCTTTCATGCATAAATGGTCCGACCAAGTGATGTTTCGTCTGTCTCATGAACTCTGTCTGAGACACAATATCGATCCAATACTTTTATGTAGTTCCTTTATTTGTTATTCATCATCCGATTATGTATGTAATTATTGTCACAAGAAAAATATGAACTGAAAATAATTTTAAAGAAAAGCTTTCGAATCGTGCTATATTCTTCATCAGGATGAAACAAAGTCGTAAAAACGAGAAATGACAAGTTTAAAGTTTGTGTAAATGCCCAGTTTTAAATTAAAGTCACACGGTATAAAACATATTTACTTAACACGTAACCTATGCTATAACATTGTGATTGCGTAGATGAAAGCCTCTCTCCAGTTTGCACCCCAATCGACACAACTTTTGCAGGAGATAATGTACATCTGTGCTATAAACCTTCAAGCTCTTTGTTGGGTCTGAATTATATAATATACGTAATGTTAGAATTTTACGCGAATGAAATGTTAGCAAAAAGGGAGACACAACAGCACAAAATTATTTTATGGCCCTATTATTTCCTGCAAATCTTTCTGTATACGTAAGTAGATACAAACGTTAAGAGGAAATTTCGAACTCCGAAGTGCACTGTGCAATGGAAATGGAGGTTGCTTTGCACAACTTATTAAGGAATTGTGAGGAAAGGAAAATGTATTTGTAATATTGCTTACGTTATATCATATCATATCACAGTTCTTTCCATACTATTGTCCTGTCTTTGCATGATAACTGACGTCTGATTCAATAGAGATTTATAAAAAATTACTATGAAGTAGTTGCTGTTTAAGGCTGAGTACAGCGTCCGAGGTTTTACCTATAAAACGGGTGCATGTATCATTTCAAGTCCTTCTTTGTCCAGTTCTACTGCATTCCAAAACAATAAAGCATATTTAGCTTGCCAGGTTTATGTAGGTTTCTACCACTCGAAATCTAACATAGCTCTTAACGTAATGCACCATGAAATATTAACATTATTCATTCCTTTTCTAACGATTGTTTGTGTTGCTTTTATCCAGCTTCCAAGAAGGGCTAAAGGCTAAGTGCCATTCATAAATCTATGAGTAATAATGGGTGTCAGTCATTACTTTTTAACCGTTTTAAGGCTTTTTAGTTGGGATTTTTTCTTCTGAAACTTATGTACTATCTATTGTAAGTTAGACCATTTCACCATGAAACTTCAATGCACGAAAAGCATTTAATATTTTCTCGACGGTTCGCCAAACTGTATAACAGGACATAAAATATCTTGGTAATAAAATGGATTTAGCAAGCCGTAAAGATTAACGAAAAGAGTCATTGTTCCAAATTTAATTAGCCTGTTTTATTTGCGAATTATAATAAACGTTGACTTATAGAGCAGTGCAAGGCGGTTTTAACCTTCAAACCCTTTCTATTTTACTAGGTCTACACCCTATTCCTATTTGTGGGGCCTAAATATTTTCCATTGTTGTCTTTAAACACAATGCAAATAAATGATTTGCTGTGAGGTTTTACTTACAGCCAATAATCATAAAATGGTATTACTGTTTCAAAGTTTAAATGCTAAAACTAAGCTGCTAAGTGTATGTAAAACGTAGATTTGAGATTTAAAAAAACTTGAGTCATCTCATTGCAATGCAATGTGCAATTTATAGTTATAGACTAACATACTAGTCATTTGTTATGAAGTGATATGTAAATATATTATGAACCACTTTAAAATACATGTCACAATCATAAAGCCATTTGTTCGCTAATTATTAGTTTTTATTACTTTGGATGTTTGCCTCTAAATAACATAAATAAACATCAGCTCATAGTATCTTTGTACGGAAGCGTAAATGGAACATGATGAGGTGCTACTACAAAGCCCAGAACAAAAGTTCAATTTTTTATCCAATTTTTGGAATGTATCAGTTTGTATAACATTAAGTAAAGAAATCAACTGTCACATAATATGTAATGTTGAATGTGATATCTATCGAGGATTCAAATGTATATTAAAAAAGGTAATGGATTCAAATAGTACGTAAACTCTTGGGTATATTATGTTTTAGCCTGCAATTTCTAATGAATAAGGTGATTAGGTTTCTAAAATGAATATAAAAAAGAATAGGACAGTTATGGTTATGACGTTAGAGCAATTAGTAAATGCCCTCATAAAAATCATAAAACTGATGAGCCCTAACGAGTCTTTTTACGACACTCAACTCAACTACACTGAAAGTTTTTATTCCTCTGCACTATTCCGCCTGGGTAAAATGCAGCGAAACTCCCTGTTTCAGTTTCCATAAACTATTCTGTCCAGACGTATAGTTTTGCTTGCTTGCTGTAACGCTTAAACAATATAATATGAGTGTATGTCTGGATGTATTCGTGCTTTGAAGCTATAACCGACAATGTTCACGTTTTCCTCAGCAAAATAGTTACACAGCGTTCTCAATAACAATTGTATTTTTAATTCATACTTTTTTCGGCGCATCCCGTTCATCCGTTCACTGTACTGCATTGAGCAAGGCTTTATGACGATTTACGTATAGGTTGTTAAAACTAAAACAATTACATTTTTTTGTTAGCAAAAAACATGCTTTTCTAGTGCTGCCCATTTGAATTGCATTGCTGTTGTGTTTGGAGCAGTTTGCATTCTCGCAAGCATGTTTACCGCTTTAGCCATGTGCAGGCTGCCTGCATAGTACCGACCGAGTGCATCTACATACATCACATGAAAATAACTAGTAATTCGTTTCGAAAACTAATTTTCTGCAAAATGTATCATTTATGATCAGAATGATGTGCAAATAGACTTCATATTATGTACATAATTTACTATTCCTATTTGTTTGAGACGACGGCTTTACTTTGTTGTCTTTCAGAGTCCGAGCATGTGCGCTACCTTTGTCGGCCAGCATTTACATTTTGGAGCGAGACCGTGGACAAAAATGTATTTTATTGGATTGTGAAACTCGATTATGAAACTGGAGTATATGCATTAATTCTTTGGGGTTGTACGCACAAAAATTAAATTACAAAAGGAAAAATATATTTCCTTTGGGCATGTTGATGTCAGTAGTAAGTACTCCGCACAGAGGAGTACAGGCTGCAGATACAGACACACAGTGCTTTTTTAGGGTTCTTCTAAAAGGTAAAAAGTAAACAGTAATAAAAAGGAATGGGTTTAAAAGGAGCAACTTTGACTTCACGCATATGCCTCCTCCTCCTTCTTCTTGTTTTCCTTTCTCGTTCGTTAGTACGGAGTACATGGTAAATTTTTGTTGAAAGATACGGCAACACAGGAAAATCCTAATTGTCGATAATTACCAAACATAATAACACACTCAGTGGTCATGTCAGTGCTAACTAATCCACAGTCCACAATTAAGGAACCTTGAAGCTTGAAATGTGCTCTAATTTAATTACGTATTCATATCAAGTTCGTCAGTTGCACTTGTACACTATTATGTGCGCATGTGTAAATGACCAAGTATGTTAGCAAAAGCAATAATCAAGGTGATATGTATGCCCAGTGTTCATGTTAAGCTATATACCAAGAAATAAAAATTTAGATTAACAAATTAGAGTACATATGAATGTTTTGGAATTCCATGTTTCATATTTTTGCTTGCATGACGTACTCTCTTATTGCATGTAGTTAATCCTGTCCGTAAGCGCATGTAAAATGATTTCAAATTCACTATCCTTTTCTGATCCCTGAGCAAACGTACCCACATGTTTTATAGTCTATGGTATCGAAAAACTAACAAGCATAATCAAGGAAAATTAGGAGAACAATTTTCACGAATTAGCAACTATTCTGAGGAATGCAAGTACATGCCCAAATTACTTAAATCCGCAAATGGTAATTACAAAACAAGCCCGAATTTCAATGACGACTGACGATATTTAATGCACATGGACTAAACTTGTCATGTCCATCTAAACATTTTGCTAGACTTATGATAGCAAATATTTGCATTGGTAAATATTCTATTTTAAAAAAGTACAGTAAAGTAAAGAAATAAAGAAGTACAATATTCAATATTGACGGACAACTGCATGTCGGTGTTGTATAATGCGTCGTAAAGAAATATATACGTAATATTTTTGATATATTTGATTGCTGCAGAAATTCAGATGGTGATGAATGGCGTTTTATGTTAATGCTCCAATTTGAACTGTACTAAACAAGTTTCATGGAATTAGCAATCAGCACTTTATGCTTGTATCAAAACTTCAAACTCTTGATAAATAGAGAGACC
>JAQIXX010005199.1:0-14456 GCA_034700605.1 Willowsia nigromaculata | reverse complement strand
AATCGTCAGTTACTTTTCCAGTTACTTAGAAAAAAAAGTAACCGCAGTATGTTTGAAGCGTTGTGAATTTGTACCCATATTGTTGCATCAGCCCAATAACAAGTTGTAGCTAAATTATGGTATGGGATTTCACCGGTATTAGTGAGCTTTCATGAGTTTTGATAAGGTTTCTTTTGTTCTGACACCAAATGTAGTGCAAAACAATCTTTTATGGAAATTTTAGTTGATGACAGAATCGAATTTAAAATTACTGATGATAGCATATTTTTCCCCCGTTTTGTATGACCTTTAAGAACTTTTACCTTGTCGTTAGTTCTAGAAAATGTGTGAAAAAAATTAGAAATTGTACAGAAATCGTATAATGAAACTGCATGTATGTACAAGTGTCATCTTCGAATCTATGTTTTTATTGTCGTCAGATTCTCTATAAATAAACATTATTGTATTGAATTCTCCGCGGTCTGTAGAATGTAAGTTATAAAATTATAAACAAATTACATTAAACTGCAAGCATGCGTTTTTAATGTCCATCAGCAAATTAACCAAGATAAATAAACATGCAAAATACTAATTTCATTACTGATTTTTGGAAACCATTTTTTTAACTGAGACATTTTTACAGGGTTATAATTTGATAATTTCGTTATTCTGTTCACTACTGTATAAAAGCTTTTAATGTTTATTGTCATATTTGGAAACTTTAAGCTGCTGGATCTCGATTAGCATTGCACTCTTTCTTTTATGTCAGCAGATTGTCTTCTTTTTGTCATAAACAGAGTTTGAAAGTATCAATTTTAAGTTTGGATATCCAGTGTAAAGACGTAGGGTACAAACCAATTGATCCCTATGGAATGAGGTTTCATGATGTAGGAACAAAACGGATAGTGTATTGAGAGCTACACTTACTGCACAAGCTATCCAAAGTCCTCTTTTTACTTCATACAAGTCTCACTTTCCTCTTCATTTCTTCCCTTGCAACCACAGCTCCATCACCTTTGGTTCCCTGCATTATTTAGGACCATTTCTTAATACATATTCTCATGTTTATTGTTACCTATACAATCAGTGTCTATTAAAACAACAAATAAAAAGACACGACGTTCCAAAATATTCAAAAGAAATGGAAAATGAGTCAGGAGAGCAGGGTAAATAAATTATTCAACTTTTTCTGAAAATCCTTATTATTTTACAAATCAAAAACACAGTTTTTTTTAATACGTCAGGTCAAAATCAGTGGTCATATGGCTTCGAGGACCGTGTACTTACAGAGGTTGTCGGAAACAGGTAAAACCGATAGCAAATCTTTCACAAAATACACAATGCATAATTATGTCTACTTGAAGGATATTAACGAATGAACAATACTTTCTTCAAATTGCAGTGTTGATTGTCCGGAATTAGTTGCGGTTGGAAGGGGAGAAACTCAAGATGGATTCACAAACAACAAACCAAACTCCATGACGGAAAACATTTGGCCACAATTCACGAATGATGATGAGAATCTGTGTACCGGATTCGATGATTTGTTATTTTCATCACTTAGGTAATTTCAATTTCTACCTATTGTATATTATTATGTGCATCTGTTATCATAAGCATAATTTATATGAACTGTGACTTGCGCTTTTAGTGGTCTAGTAGACGAAAGTCCGACGATCGTAAGTAACCACAACCAAGGTCGAAATACTTTGCAGCAGATAAATCCTTCAGATCGGTATGCATTTATTACTGAAATTAAATAAAGATGTACTTTTTAAATCATGAAAATTGAAGATTTATAGTAGCAAAATTAAAAACTCATTTAAATATTTTCAAAGGGAGCCAGTGGAGCATTTAGGAAGAAATCATATTCGCCCTAATTTTCCAATACTATCAGGAGGAATTATTCCTTATTATGCAACAACTATAGGGAATTACATATACAAGTTGGAATTCAATGAGAGCGGGCATTGCAGTCTCACTCAAATTGGAACTTCTCCCAACCAAGACGTAAGTTAAGATTGCAATAGAAGCTGGCAAGTCGCTTTGCATCAAAACGTTCATCTTAGATAAAAGATGTTGTAATTTCTGGTAGATGCCAGATCAGAAAAAACATTTAGAGGCGCCAAGGAAAACCAAGAGGCCATCTTGGTTTAGTGATGAAAATTTTGCGAGACTGGATAATTCTGATATTTTACGAGTTGCCGGGAACAAATTACGCGAAATTTATTTGAAGGAAAATGTTGACGTGAAGAAACAAATTATTAGAAGTATTGGAAAAATAGTATTTGATATATTGTTTGATGATCACGAGATATTAGCTGGATCCGTAAGTGGCAGATCGACTAAAGCTAAAGCAGAGGCACCAAAAAAATATGATAGTGACAAAGTCAGTCTTTGCGCAGGTACGAATGTTTCAAACAAATTGACTTACTTGCATTTGGACAATTCATATATTATTCTCATTAATTTGCAATTCTTTCTACAACCTATTTTCAGCATTCGTTGCCACCGTTCTTTTACAAGCTGAGAACTGGCAATTGTCTATGGAGGAGTTGAAAAAGTGTTTGCAAGATTTTGCAAAGAAGAACACTACCGGTTTATCAAAAACAGACTGGAAATACTTTAAACAGAATATTCTCTCTCGTCATGCTTGCACTCGGAGAGAGAAGTTATCGGGAAGAGGGAAAAATTTATTAAAAGAACGGTGAAAGAATCAGTAAACGGAAGTCTTTGGAGAAAAAGCAGCGTGTCTGTAGACAACAGTGTGAAGCATGATATGGTGAAAATATGTATTTGAAATGTAAATTCAATATTGTCTAATGATGGTCATACTAAGCATTGTTTTCCTTATCTTTAAACTACCATGTACCGGTATGTAAACAGTGATTAATTTATCCAAAACGGGTATAACCTACTATTTTACAAATGAATATTCCATTAAAAATTAACTATTATGTAGGACGGTGTTATTTTGCAATCACGATATTGATTAATGCTGAAATATACATCGTTCGTGCAATTTTTAGATTTTTATTTATTATTATTACTACTTTATTTGCAGATCATTGAATCATTACATAGCATGAACATAGATCCATAGAATGAAGAGAGTGCATGTCATTTCATGTAGCAGTGCATGGAGTGTTTTAACTTTATTATTTGTATTAAGCAGCTACTTCCAAAATAATTTGCATAACATATAAAAATTTGTGTGAGAAGAGAAACCAAAGTTCCTATAAAACAAATAAAAAATTATTCCTTCCAAGCACTTCGTACTTTATTTTTACTGAAAAGCGATTTATCAAATTTGTACTATACCTTTCAAGGTCGGCTCATATATTTTGGTACAGAAGCTTTGCATATAAGAACACTGCCATTTTTTCGATTTTTTACTTGCCTCTATACTACATGCTCATCTAGAGCGAGAACTACACCATTAAAATACATAGGGACTTGACTTTCATTGTGCTTACACCAACCAAGCAACAAGTTGCTTCTAAACTACTGTCTGGACTTTCACCGGTAAGGATGAGTTTTCATTACTCTGAATGAGGATTTTTTTGTTTGGATACGCTTGAAAGGGACTCGCGTTCTTCTCCCACTCTTCTTTCATCCACAAATATTCCCAACTAAGGAACATGTTCTGTATTTCTGGATATTTTAATGCTCCTTGGCCTTCTAGCCCTTTATCATGGTTGTAAGTACATATACAATAATCCGTGTGACCCATTCCATAAGCCATCAAACTGAGCATTTAAAGAATAACTCTTGCTAATTTAGTGAATATGAATCCATAATAAAAAAAATTATAATCAGACGCCAACTAAGGGAATGCCTACTGTTTGACAAACATGATTTTGCTTCTGTCAGCAACATTGCTGGAAAAAATTCTCGCTTTTCTAAAAACGGATCCCTGTTTGCATGTCGTCTGGTACAGACGGTATTTTGGCAGATGGCAAAGGTACTTTGTCTTACTATTAGAATAAAAAATATTGCACTTACTAACATGCATATATACTCTCAGATATGTTCATGTCTTATTGCTAATGTGTTTGTGTTTTTCATTCCCCAAGTTAAAACGTCGTTCATCCTATCCATCTCATTGATTTTTTAATAGTATGTAAAAGACCAATGCCCTACCGCGCAATGTTTAATTTACAATGATAAATATTTTTACACAAAATAGTAACCATATCATCATACAGTCTTGTAGCATGCCCAGAATCTTATTTCAGTCTAACAAAATATTCTGGTGAGTAGATAATACGTAATATTGAAAAGGTTTTCCAACAGTAGCATGCCTCCGAATCAGATTTGTTTCAAAGTAGAAAGCAGGGGTATTACCATGTTCCAGTAGTTTCACATCTGCAGCCCATTTCTATAAGCAAGAAAGGAACTGCATTTCCATTTTTTCGATTTCTGAGTAGCCAAACCTTTTTTAACATGTATGTGAATGCCCATCCTAAATTTTGTCATAAAAATAGTAACAGTTTTTCTGGATTTTTTAAAGGATTTTAACAACACTTTGTCTTTTCGTTTCATCATTATCATGTTATTAATAGCTATGTACTTTCAATTAATCTTGGAATTGATAACTAAAAATAGATAAGCCACGTCAGGCTCACACTAACTGCAATAAATCCAAGTTGCATATTCAGTGTATGTTTCCATCATCTCATGGATTTTATTGGTAATTGCTATTCCTAAAAGATGCTTAATACAGACGCTTAAACGAAATACATGGATATGCAATGGACTCATTGCGATTGCGATTTTGTTTTTACAGTTAAAAAAAGAAAAATTATATTCAATACAATCATTCATATTCTAACCATCTGCAGCTTTCATAAAATTGGGAAGCTTGGTTTTCATAATCTATTAAAATTTTGCTGTCTTTATAACTTTCTGCTTATATAATTCTCTCGCCTAAAATGTATCAGTTGATGTTCTCATCTTTCTCTCTCTTTATAATTAACTATAACTACATCATTTCAAATACCCATGCATGTATGCAAGCCGAATTTAATATTTTCATTCATTATGTGATTCGCAGGTGTTTTTGTAAGAAGTCAGCTTCAACTGGAGTTCTATTCTCTTTACTTATGTATGTCCAATTTTACATCTCTACTTACCATAGCAACTGCCCTTCGACATATGTATTATTATGTACAGTTACATCGCCCTGAGATAAACAAGAGCATTTATTATTTAACATGCATGAAAAATACAACGTGTAACAGTACAGATAAGTAAAGTTCGACTTTCCATGTTCCAAAAAGGTATTGATTCGCATACCTCAAAAAGTCAGCCATCCTAAATACACAGCTTCCTTAGTGAAATGTGATTGCCCTGCTTGCTTAGTTATATGATGTTAAGACATTGGATTGTTAAAAGAATTTTGTGATTAGTTTGCAGTCGAATGTTTCAAAGTCAAAACTTGTTTCAAATGACGGAGGAAATCGACGAACATATTTTGAAACACTGAAAACGGATTGTAACGTTATGTTGTAACAATTATCAGAATGTATCACTTGAGCAGCTTTTTAATGCAATTTCAAATTTTTCTGAGACGATACAACAGTACTCAAAAGTACCTTTACAAGAAAATGTTGATAGCGTTCGATTATGTGCGAGTATTTTTCGTTTTGTAAGCAAAATGTTTTGATTGATCTTGTTATCATTTCTATAATCTATTCATTCCAGAGAATATATAATTTGTTCAACGGGAAATCGTATACAATTCAATATAATTCTAAAATGGAGCTAATACTTTAAAAACGAAAAGCAACAGTCTCATCTTAGGGCCTTTTCACAGTTCATTTTTTTATCAAATGTGCAAAATAGCTTCCATACACAATTCATTTTGTCTTTTTTTAGTTCGCGTTTGTGACAAAAGCTTTGCACAATACAAAAATACTTAAAACCAACATTTTGTACCTTCACTTTTTTACTGGACTGTATAGTAAATAATCTTATAGAGCAAGAAGCATTTTCTTAAAAATATAATATAATGAGTAAATTTTCATGAGGTTGTAATCAATCCCTCAACATGTTGCCGCTTATCCGTTGTATGGAATTGCATGCGTATAGGCGAGTTTTCCTGAATCCGGATGACTACGCATTTTTCGGGTACGCTTTAACATGGGCTCACGTTTCATCTTCACCTCTCCTCTACGCCTACCAATATTCTCAACACAGGAAAGGGTTTTATGTATTTCTGGATATTTTCATTTTCAGCCATATAACATGCATACATATACCTAACTAATTTGTTATGACTAATGAAAAATGTCATCGAAATGGAAACTTTAAAATACTGTTCCAACTTGATTAATCCAACTTGAATATAAACTAAAGTTAAATAAGTGATAGTAAGTCGACAACCTAAGAATGATTCCGTTTTGGGTAACGTAACTTATGCTAATTAATTTCAGTGAAATTTCAGTGTAAACCCCTATTATCACCAGACAATCTCAATGAAAGTCATTTTCCAAAAATTTTATTCTAATATATCTAGTTCCATGTTCAAACCAGGAAGGTTAAGTTAAACACTGTCAAATCATTATAAAATGGGTGAACTAGAGCTGTAAATATCCATTGATGGCAGAATGGAACTGAAAATTGGTTTGCCGACAAATTGATCCACATTCAATTCTCAGAGCTTCAACTTCTCGTTCCTTTAATTTGTCAGGAAGCCCAATTTTCAGACAGGAAGAGATTCTTTAGTCAATTCTCCACGATCTAAAAATCTGACTGCTTTCACTCTTGTGATACAAGAAAACATGATTTACAAGTTGGAGATTAATTGGAACCCAGCTTTGATTCCAGTTGGTACTGTTATAAATCACCAGGTAAATTCGGTGTGTCATAGTATACAAACTTCTTATACATACTTTTATAATCACATGCATATTAAAGCTTGCTAACAAGTTAAAGACTAATCCCCATAGAGTGCTTATGGATTGAAAGTGAACGTTGAAGACTGATATGACATTTGCTGGCCCATTTACAAATGAATGTTCAACGCTTGATCTAATCAATGAGATTTTAAACACTTGTTTAGAGACTGCAATGATTGGGCACTTGGCTGCGAATTCATTTAGAGTTTTTCGAGCATATACTCCAGGCATTTGTTTCCATGAAAGATCTGATTCTATAGCTTCATTTTACGTGGATAACTAAAATATCATGTATCGTGAACCGCTCCACGAGTAATCGTTCTTCTACGTGCCATTCAATTTCATAATAAAGTCTGTCTCAAGTGTCACTCCCTATAAATCTCCCAAGCCCGTTACCTAATACTCAGCAGGTTTATGAATTTTCGACATGGTAGTTCTACGGAACTCTTCGATTTTTTTTAAATTAGTACAAATTTTTACACTACATTAGATTATCCCACACACAAAATTATGACGCAATACAACAAAACATGTAGAAGTTATGTGCAATTTAATCGCGCAAAAAAGAGCGCCAATTTATTGCTAAACTAAACAAGTTATCAGAATGAAACTTTTTGCAGCATGCATAGAATTAAAAACTGAGATTGTGATTTGAAGGATTTTCAAAAACTTTGAAAATTAGCGGGGAAAATTTTTTTAAATGATTTACTTGAAAATGTTTTGACTTATTTGGACGACGGTATAGGGATATGCACTGTTTTTATAAAAACTATTTTTTCAATTTTTTCCCCCTAACTTTAAAAATTTTTGAAAATCCTTCGAATCACTATCTCAGTTTTTAATTCTTTGCAGAATGCAAAACGTTTCACTCTGATACCTTGTTTAGTTTGGAAGTAAATTGGCGCTCTTTTAATGCGCAATTAAATATCACATAACTTCTACGTGTTTTGTTGTATTGCCTCACAGTTTTGTGTGTAGGATAATCTAATGTAGCGTAAAAAAATATACTAATTTCAAAAAAATCATAGACTTGCGTAGAACTACCATTTCGGAAATACATAAACCTGCTCTACTACAATATCCCTGAAACCGAGACCACTACCGTCATCCGACGCGACAATCCCACGACAGCCTGGAACTAAATTCTCCTTAGGCTAAATGACCCAGTAAAAAATAATCACCGCGGTCTTTACCTTTTGTTATAACGAAACGGACACAATTAGTAGTTATTATGGAAGTTTTTATTATAATCAGAGGGCTTTAAGTGTATTTTTCTCATGTTTTCCACTCAGCTATACATAGACCTGTGGCCAATAGTGGCATCTTCCTTGAATGAGAATCGCAGCAACAGCATACTATCCAGTTTTTAAGGTGGGGTGAATACATATTGACTACATTACAATTCTTGCCTATTTGAAAGTTCTAAAAAATATTTAGATCAACACAAAAATACATACATGCATTCATTGATACATACATACAAATGTCACTGAAAAGAATCAGAATGTGAAAAAGTATAAAAGTGAAAAGTTACGCTTTATATTCAGGAAAAGACTATATCGGTTTATAATGGGTTGTGTGCTAAGAACGATTCATGCAAAAAAACACTGGACGTAAAAAAAGATTTAATGGGCACAAGTCTCTAAAACTATACAATCTTTTAAAATTGCAGCATATATAAATGAAGTTGGTTGATTACAGTTTGTATGCATATTACTTAAATGTCTCACTACGCAAATCAAAATTTTTCAAAGCTCAAGTCCCTAAAACCTTGCAAAAAAACAATTTTGGCAGATAAAGCAACCAGATATTTTTACAAACGGGAACTCTAGGAGCACATCGTTATTTTTGAAAGTGGGATGTTAGCCGCGAAAAATCGCGTTTCCAGGACTCACCAACGCGGAGGTCTCCCGATTTCGAGTCCCACCTAACGTAACCTATACCATATACATTCTATACAAGAGATGTTCTCAAATATACTGAAATGACAAACAAAACTGATATAAAAAGTAAACCAAACTTATAATTATACAAAACTCGGACCAACAAACTTTAGATAATCATGGTGATAAGCGTGCTCCTAAAATTCATGCTTAAATTAAAAACATCGGGTGGCAAAAGGCGTGTTCGTAAGGTTTTAGAAACTTCTGTCAATTGACAATTCAATTCTATGTGATGAGAGTTTTCGCACGATATGTGAATCATTACCCACCTGTTTTAGCCCAGCCCAGAACAAATGATATTTCTTTTGTCCTAGATGCTGCATTCAAGTTTCTTCAAGCTACATTTACATTTGCGTATTTGATGAAATATGCATACAAACAATAATTTTTCCCCAAGACAAGACAAAAGAGAGAAAATCTACTTTAAATTAAATTCAGGAAGGCCATTGCTTTTACTTACTAATTAATTAGGGTCATTTATCGGTTGCATATAATGCATTCCACACTTTTTGTATATGTATATACTTTTGAATGACGTTTTAATTCTTTCTTATTAATACATTATACAGACCCATTTCATATACCCAATTACTAAAGTTCCATTTGTTTTGTATTCTAGCTCCCAGTTGTGTATCAGTCATTCTCTAGCACGACTGCAGTGAGGTACAACCGGCTCCAGGACTTTTTCAAAGCACTAGTGAAACCAGGTACATTCATGGCTTGGTAGTAATGGTACTGGTGTAAAAAGTCAAATATTTAATTTAAAACACTTAATGAATTGGTTTTATATGTGTATTTTCATAAACCAGTTCTATTTTGGAGGAGATTCAGCATGGAGTACAGACTTCGCATAAGAAATAATAACTGGAAAGTCAGAGCACTTCCATCACCAACTTGACTGAGGAATGACGAGAAGACCGCTGAACTCATTCAAGTTAATAAAGATGAAAAAACTGGTTAACAAGCTGCCGTTGCTGACATCTACTCCAACCTAGGGTAATGATAATATTATTATTAGTAACAGACACAAATTTTGAATATATTCAATAACATCAGTTTTTCTGAAATATATCGAATTTTAGTAGAAGTATTGCACAAAACGCTTTACTAAATCAGCAAGAAATCTTTCAGAATGCTTCAATTTGGTACATGCATATTAGCTGGCTTCAGTTTAATTGAAAGGATAACTATAAGCTGTTTATATTTTTAAATAGAGATTTAAGGGTAAATCTTTTCTGAAATTCATTTCTTGCTATTATTGACATTCAAGAACAGCATCTCAAGACAGAAACCGAACTCAGCAGAAGTAATTTTGGTATTAAATTTCAGAAGTGCATAAAATGCCGAATCTTTTAAACTAACTTGTTGGTCATAATGATTCTTACTCTACGAGAAACTTCATTCTTGATTGAGCTTGATTTTCTCCATTTACTTACCTGATTAAACACTCATTTCGCTTAGTTTATAACTAGATAAATACTTTCATCTCCGTTCAAAAAAGATAATCTCTGAATTTGGAAAGCCAACCCTTCGTTTCACTTTCACCGCATATGAATTCATAAATGGATGAGCTAGTGGCAGAAAAAACCCAGACAACTACGCAAAAACTTTATGAAGAAAACGTCTGTACTCTTGCAGGGAAGTTATTTCTTTTATATTATCTTTTGAAGTAGGCATTTGCAAAGCCGTATAAGAAATAGTGTGATTCCTCATTATTCATCGTAGCTTGGCTTTGTCTAACCAGCGTAAGCCTGTTTACGGGAAAATTACTACAAAAGGATTCCTAACTTTTGTGGTTAAGTTGCACAAAATGGAAGAAAGCAGTATTGAGCTCTAAAAACTACAAATTCTTTCAAGAGCCGCTCTCCATGTTTACAAGCGTAGACTACAACGAGAAATTGAGCAGGTAAGTAAGGAATAAGCCAATCAATTTAAGTAATAGTTTTGGCTACTTATTTATTTTGATATGCCTTGAACCTATTGGTTTTGATGGGACGTAGTAAATTTTATGTGTTTTTTTTCATTCCGTACAATTTCAACTTGTATTTTGTAAATCTAAGAAGCCATCATTGTATATTTTAACTTCCAGAAATTTTAAATATTAATTGCTAACTTTTATTATTTGATTGGTACGATAAAGATAAAACTAACGAGAAAGAGTTATTTAGTCTTGCTATGCCATATTATGCTATTAAGGCTATAGTAAATTGATCTATATTATAACTCATTTAATTATGAATAGTAATTTATATATTATAAGATTTAAGATATTTATTTGTTCCTTTCTGTTCCTCTCTGGTTGTTATCTATTATGTTTATGTATTTAATAGACGAAAAATTAGGCTGTCTAGTTTTCCTTTACCTTTCTTTACCTAGATTTACCTTTATGCTCTCATGTTTCAGGTGATTTCATAATGACGCTGTTCCATTAAAAAGCATTCGTCGTACTTTTCACGGTTATGTATGTAATTGAAATTTATTAACTTTACTCGTATGAATACGTGTCAACCTTTCCAGGAAATAAAATCAAGAAAATGTAAGCAATGAGAGAGATAATAAAGTATATTCGCTTACCCCAACGATCTTCCTAGTAATACGTATATCATACGCATTAGAATATATTCCCATAATTTTTTATTAATGAATGTGAGTATTACTAAATACCCATATTTTATGTGACCAAAATGCTTTTAAAAACCTTACATCGGAACTCCAAACTACAAACTATGTTACACTTGACACGCTCAATGTGTTTTAATTGTCACAAAAACGGACTACAATCTTGATGATTTACTCATTTTCTTAGATTTCTTATAATACTAAGGAAACTTAAGGAACCAAGTTTTTAACTCAATCTTTATGGCTATTTAGAATTTTTTACAAACTGCAAGTAACAAAATTGACCATGTGTTTTCCCTATTCATTCATTGCTCATTGACACCATATATTTAGTAAACCTACTCAAGGACACACCTGCTACAAAAGTTTGGGTTGTATCTATTCATATCCTAAACACAATGGTTTATCTAGCAGCTTAGAAAAAGGGTGATTTGTCCTGATGAAATGAATAGGTATATTATGCTGTGTACATTCTTGATATTTTAGTTAGTTCTGAGTATAACTTACAAACAAAATGTATGGTACAAAGGGGCAGTTGGCATTTTGTCATACTCTTACAATATAGCTTACACACATAATGTTTATAATTCAAGAACATACCCTAATGCCAGGATTTTGCTTTATGGCAGCCACTAAATGTTTTTTTCTTCTGCCTATTGAATGGTAGAAGAAATGCTGTTGCTGACTCAATGTTATGTAGTAGTCTGTTTTCGACTGTTATGCCGCTTATGACATGCTGGACCGCCGCTTTGTGTTCAATCCTCAAAGGATTAGAGTAATAAACGATGACTTACGGTTTTGCCTGCAGAAAATGAGTTTAGTCTAATTTGTAAAGTTGTTGGTCAAAATATCCGAGCAGAATATGTATTAATTTGTGATTAGACATCAATATAATGATTAGTAAGACCGGAATTTACAAGCTTCAACAATGTGTGTTGGAGAAACTGCTTACAAGTTCACAGAGAAAATTTTTGTGTTGTATGTCCACAATTTACAAGGAAATAATAAAAGTAACAATTTTCCATGTTACTATTGCATCTGAATAACATGGTACAATTCGCCTAATTTTATGGTTCTCTAGTAAAATAAAAAGAGGTGTCATCATTTATGTATGTTGTCTGATTTTTTTGTGATGCTTATTACATTGTTGACTAGTGTAAATGGCTAACAACGCATTGAAATGTAAGCTACTTGCATGAAATACACATGTCAAAACCAAATCATTCACTAGTTTTAAATGAGCTTTGTGAGAGTAGCTAAAAGGAGGAAGAATAAGATGAGATATTTTGAGTTATATGAATAGAGTCTATCATGAGAACAAAGAGCTTGAAGAGAAAAGTCAGTCGAGCAAAAACGGCAGAGGAAACTATGCTGACAAATAATACCTTAGGTAGGCATACATTTAAAGCAGCAAATGTAAAGAAAATGGACACATTTATTTAACCCTGGGTTTAACTGGTCACAAAGCAGTCGGGAATTCAAATATTTAAGCGTTTTCAAATCCCGACTTCCACTGGTATTTATTTTCATACCCACGATGTACTTTTGTTTCCTTGAAAACTAAATTTTTCAGTAGTTTTAGCAGTAAGAAGCGAAAATCATTCATAAACACTTCGAGGAATTGGGAACCACTTAAAAAATAAAAACGCATTTAGTCAAACTTTATAATCACAACATTAGCTTCAAAATGGTATTGTTGCCCACTTTTAAGAATCATTGAATCTTTTTAATACACCTCTCAAATCATTTATTCCAGGGAATAAATGATCTGATGGAAACAGAAAGTGATAAAACGAATCCTATTATTCCAATAAAAAACAGTCATCATAAATCACAATTTTCACCGCAGAGACTTAAAAAATCTGAACATGATACTTACATGAACACATTCTGCGCAGAAAAAAATTGAAGTTTTTCTTCGTTAACGTGACATACATTTTAGAACAACAGATATATTCTTAAAAGTTGTATTACTGAGCATATATCAAAATGTGTTACGATCCCTTGCTACTTTAATGAATTAAGATCTTGAATCTGTTATTATTTAGCAGTCCTTTGGTATTTTCTAGTAATCAGTAATTACGGTAAGTTTCTATAAACAGCCGAACAAATGATTGATTATAAAAGATGTTAGCCAGACGTTGTTTTAAAAGTTTAGAAAAAGTAAATCAATGATTATCTTGAGAATTTCATACATTTGTTTAAATTTGAAATGCTCCAGATTACTTGTTAACACAGAAATTTTTTTTTACTATAAAGTAGCATTAGAAAACTCAATCTTGCGATATCCGAACAAATATACTGAAAGTAAATAACTTACCACAAAGGTTCTAATTCAATTCACAGATTAATGTTTTTTATAAATACAACTTTCACTCACTTTACTACTTTTATGCAGCTTTCATAAAAATTCTGTCAAATCACTGGTAATGCTCTGGATTCTGAGAGCTCAATTACGTAGTAGTTCTAACGCACTTGCTGTCGGATGAATATAAAATTAGTGTGGTATTCAATGTAATCAAGAAGGATAAAACAAGAAAATATCTGCTTCCGTTGGTTTTGGATGTACCACAAGCATAACACCAAGTCCACATGAATTCGAACTGTGTAAACAATGTTGGATTGTATTTCTTCATTCCATAAGGAGTCCTTCCGGATTCTCTGAGGATTTATGATATTTAACAATACTAACTGAACTGAAATCTAGAATAGTGAACTCAACACGAACTGATTGTTGTCATTGCAGTTGTGATATTTTCATTCTACAATTCAGAGTAATATACAATAAAGCGGAATAAATAAATGGATTTTCTGATATTAACCGCTTTGTTCTGAGGACCAACTCAAGCCCTTAAAGAAACCCTACAAAGATAGCAAAGAAATTTGGGTCTTCGTCATAACAAATGTTCCCACCTTCGATGAAAACTCAGTTTCCAAAAAATATAGCACTGAAGCTATCTTCTGGGAACATAAGGTTTGGTGTAACAAATGAAGGACCACCCTCGTCAGAGGG
>JAQIXX010005198.1:0-14456 GCA_034700605.1 Willowsia nigromaculata | reverse complement strand
GGGACGGGGAAAACGACGAAAGGTAATGCTGGCAAAAGGTCAAAAGCTGGGAAGAAACTGAAGAAAGCATAATTTGAGGGGTGAAATGATATATAAAATATTTTATACGTGAATCAGTTAAATAATTATATGAGCAAAATTATTATTGCAATCTGTTTGAAATTATTGAAAAATGCAAGTGATGTAAGTACAACTTGATGTATTCCAGTGTAAAGTAAATTATTTGAAATAAAAATAGTTGTTCATAATTGTTTTTGCAATGAAATTAGTTACATTAAATACGAGATTTTCAAGGCTGTCATGCATTATGTATTTTAGTTGTGTTGAGCAAGTGGTACTGGTAATACACATTTTATAATTACTACAGCAGCACTTCCTACTATGTGTTTCCTCTGCAGTGATAGGTTTGGATAGGATTAAATAATTCTAAGGTGTTGAAAGACTTGAAAGGTAAAAGAAAGAGAATGATAGACTGGCAAGTGCAGAAAATAAGTTAGAAAAGCATAAAATAAATGCATACAGCTTCTACGCACAGTCAAAGGGAAAACTCCATGTCATTTCAGTCAGAGCCAGTGCTTACGACGATGTTACATATTTTCTAATCTCGTGCAAATTTTTTTTACCCAGATCTATCCGTTCCGTTAGTCATAATTGTTACGTTCCGCCAGTGCTTTGCGTTTCATGAGCACTTGTAAAATCGGTTTTTATTAAAGTAATTCATCTAACAGAAGCATTCCTATTATAACTGAACCTCTGTGCATAAGCCATGAATGAACATTTGAACAACATGTCTCCTCACAACCATTGAAATTTCCCTATTCTACTACTCACACCCGAGTCCTAACTCCTCTCGATAATGGCATTCCTTCACATGCAATGCAACATTGAACACAATATAATCTCCTCACTCATCTCATCATCATCTCCCCGTTCACGTAATCACATCCCACGTTCATTCCATCTACACTGCGCTATTTCTCCACCACAGAGATACATGCCTGCAACAACTGTACTCCTATAAACTATACTCGTTATATATATCCTGACAAATACATAATATACTCCTCCTTCAATTTCCACATTCACGCGCCGCTTTGTAACCTGTGTAATGTATACATTTTCTCAACCTTAAAAGATTGCCCGTTGCTGCGCACACTTTTCCGCTAATAGCTGCGTACACAAAAGATGGTATATAAAATATTCTTACACAATTACGGGGTATCATGCGACATTCATACATGACCATATACCACCTCTCTAACATGGGATATATCTCCCTCAAAACTTATAAAGGTAACCGATATAATATAAGCAGGAACGGAACATACATTCTTCATTGACGACAATTATTGTAACGACTAGAGAGAGGCAGGAGCGCAGTGTTGAGGGAGCCTTTTTTGTGGTCTTTCGTGCTAGTTGGCATTGTGCATAGTGACTCTCTGCTGAGGAGTAGCAATATTTGTATTTGTAGTACTATCAAAAATATTCTCTTCTTCCTTTTACTCATTCCACCTTATCGAGTATATGCGGATGGTATAATACGTTGTAAGCATTTACTCATAATATTTCTTCGGACTGCTCGGCTTTCCCTACTTATTCCCTTGCTGTAGGCGAGGTCATTGATTTTCTTGTAAAAAAAGAGTCTATTCCTCCTCTCAGAAGATCCTCTATCCAACCAACGGACACCCTTAGAAAAGGGTAGTAGTGCTTGAAAAACTATCATCATCATCACCATCACCTATTCTAATTGTAAGAAAGGAATTTTTTCTCGTGCGGAGGAGGAGGTGTATTTCAAGTAATGTAGGAACATTATTATCATCAGCACAAAACACAGTATACAGCTATTGTTGTAAATCATTAACATAGTCAGTAGTAGAGTCAACCTGTGTGCATTGTTTATTTTGTTGTGACAATACTGAAAAAACTACATTTTAAATTACCAAGTAATATTTTTTTTCTGATTAGGTTGAAGAAAGTATATAAAGTGAGGTTAGAAGAGTGGTAAAAATTGGAGGTGAGAGATATAAAGAGAGCGGTGAACGGAATTGTTAGGTGGAAAAGTTGGAAGATTTAAACGGAAGGTTTACAATTTTTAGTGACTTGAGCAGTAAGTTTAATGATCAACTTTTAAAACTTAAGTATTAGAAATGTCGAGTCTTTCATTTGTTTGTAAACAAAACACTGAATAGGTTGTTTTGAAGAAGAAGGTCATTCTATTCTTGCTACGTAATAATTATGACCATTTAATTTTTCCAGTAAACTTGTGTTTTGCTGTCATATTCAGTTATCATTTTATAATGCAACACAGACAAAATTTTTTTAATTGAAGCAATTATGGTCCAGGGCATTAACATCTGTTTTAAGGGTGATCATCTGGTCTCAAAGTTTTAACTTGTAGTAGTAATTGCTGTTGATCTGTTTTTAAATCTAGAAAGAGATTTACTGCGGTGAATAACAGAAAATGGCTTCAACGGAGACCTGCGGGGACGAGTCCTTGTATCCCATTGCGGTACTAATCGATGAGCTAAGGAATGAGGACGTTCAGGTAAAGTTAAAGAATTGCTCATAGTATATTTTAAAAATTATATCAGAGATAGAATCTAGGTTTTCTTTACGAGACCCTAAAATTTTAATAATTTAATTTTTACAGCTGCGACTGAACTCCATCAAGAAATTGTCGACAATTGCACTGGCCCTCGGAGTCGATAGAACTAGGTCGGAGTTGATCCCGTTCTTGGCTGATACCATTTATGATGAAGATGAAGTCTTGTTGGCTCTCGCTGAACAGTTAGGCAATTTTACACCTCTAGTTGGTGGGCCCGAATTCGTGCATTGTCTCCTCGTAAGTTCGCATGCAACTGCTAGATAGAATTAATATTTGTGATTAAAAATGGTTGCATGAAAGGAACTTCTATCGTAATTTATAATACTAACAGGCTCCACTTGAGTCTTTGGCGACTGTGGAAGAGACAGTTGTTCGGGACAAGGCTGTCGAGTCCCTAAGGACGATATCTGCACAACACTCGGTAGCAGATTTAGAAGCACATTTCGTTCCGTTAGTTAAGAGACTGGCATCCGGTGACTGGTTCACTTCTAGGACGTCAGCCTGCGGTCTGTTTTCCGTCTGTTACCCTAGAGTATCCACTACAATCAGAGGTATAATGACGTTTATTCACGAGAAAGTATTGGAATGCCAATTTAATCCTTAAATACCTTTAATGATGATAACTTTATTTTCGTCAGGGGATCTCCGAAGCCACTTTAGAAGTCTCTGTCAAGATGACACTCCAATGGTCAGGCGTGCTGCAGCAAGCAAGTTGGGAGAACTTGCCAAGGTGGTGGAGCCCGAATATCTTAAATCCGATATCATCCCCATGTTTGTTAACCTAGCACAGGATGAGCAGGTAAGCGTACCATCCTTATGATCACACTTCACATTAATACAAAATTATAAACTCAACTTGTAATTACAATTGTTAAAATAAATGTTTGTAGGACTCTGTAAGACTTTTGGCTGTTGAAGCATGTGTCAGCATTGCATCTCTTCTAGCTCAGGACGACACTGAGCAACTTTTAATGCCAACACTGAGGCAGTGTGCTGAAGACAAGAGCTGGAGAGTTCGTTACATGGTGGCGGACAAATTCACTGATTTGCAAAAGGTATAGTTAGTTCTGCTTTTTATTGGAATTGTGCCATGATCCTTGGACATGTTTTAGTAATTATCTGAGAACTTGAATTTAGGCTGTCGGACCGGAAATCACGAAAACAGATTTGGTTCCTGCATTTCAATCTTTGCTGAAAGACTGCGAAGCTGAGGTCCGAGCTGCTGCCGCAAACAAAGTGAAAGAGTTTTGTCAAAGTCTTGACCCGTCTGTTCAAGAGACCGTCATCATGACTTCAATTTTACCCTGTGTGAAAGAATTAGTTGCTGATCCTAATCAGCATGTGAAATCTGCGTTGGCTTCTGTTATTATGGGTCTCAGCCCAATCCTCGGAAAGAACAAGTGAGATCGTGATGCATTGTTGCATGCTTACTTATATATGACGTAAATACAATCTTTGTGAAGGATTTGTACTTTTGGATTTTACAAATTTTTCTTAAATCTGCAGTACCATTGAGCACTTATTGCCCCTGTTCCTTTCCCAGTTGAAGGATGAGTGTCCTGAAGTTAGGTTGAACATCATTTCTAATTTGGATTGTGTGAATGAAGTTATTGGAATCCAGCAAGTAAGTTTAGCGCAGTCGTAGTTAGTAAACAATATGCTGTCCACAGCAGTTTTGATTATCATAATTCACAATTAGTTGTCGCAGTCTTTGCTGCCAGCCATTGTGGAATTGGCTGAAGATACCAAATGGAGGGTCCGGCTCGCCATCATCGAGTACATGCCCCTTCTCGCTGGCCAGCTTGGAGTGGAGTTTTTCGATGAGAAGTTGAACGCACTTTGCATGACCTGGCTGGTGGATCACGTTTTCGCCATCCGAGAAGCCGCTACCCTCAATCTGAAGAAATTGGTTCAGAAGTTCGGAGCAGAGTGGGCAGAAAATACTGTCGTCCCAAAAGTCGTCGCTATGTCTCGAGATCCCAATTACCTCCACAGAATGACTTGTTTGTTCTGTATAAATGTAAGTCGTCACTAAAACTTCCTTTCTACTTTCTATCTAGTGTGTAATAATTTTGTGTTCTAACTTGCTATGATTCAATATAGGTTTTGGCTGACGTATGCGGACAAGATATCACACTGAAGCATTTACTCCCAACAGTTACACAGATGGCAGGTGATGGTGTTGCGAACGTCAGATTCAATGTGGCTAAGACTTTACAGAAGATTGGACCAGTTTTGGATAGAAGGTAGCTACCTGAAATGGCCACAAGTATTTCAGTTGTGTAATATTATAGAAAGAGACTGACATTTCCTTGTTTTTTTTTTAAATTTTAGTACAATGACAGCTTTACTGACCCCTGTTCTGGATAAATTGAAAGAAGATCAAGATGTGGACGTTAGGTATTTCGCTAATGAAGCCATCACTGGTAATAAAGCTACACTCTTTTAATTCTATCTTGAAAATTATTGCGTATTTATATTCATGCCTCATTAACAACACGGTTTTGTTTCATTTTCTCTTTGCAGTTTTAAGTTTAAACCAATAAATCTGTAGCGGTCTACTGTTAATAGTGTACAGAAATTAAAGAATACAACGCCTATCAGTCCACACAACAGACACAGAAAATAGATTGAGCTGTTTCTAAAAGTATGTATACAAGCAGAAGTGGAACTTACGTGCAGTTAATTGAACATCAAATCACCGAGCATCACATCACTACTGCAAATCAACCACGAAATATCTAATCTTTAATAAATAACTACATTACATACTACAACAACTGCAACACTGTTTTTTTCTTCTTTTTATTAAAATTTCTGCATTGTAATAATATTGTATGCTACTGTAGTTATGTATTGTATGTAATAGTATATCGTGTTTTGTTACAGTTTAAACGGATTTTTTTCTGCCTAAAATTAATGAATAACACTATTGTTGAGACCGATTCTAAAAATATTGTGTCACTTTCTTGTTTTTGTCATCAAATAATTCGTGAATCAACTATTACAAGACCCACTGAAAAGCATAGGAATGAAACGCAAGCACCTACTAAAATTTGAGATATGACAGGTTTAAATTGTGCGATCGTGAATTGTGTTAAAGTGTTGGTATGATGGATGTGTGTGATTTGTGAATGAGTGCTCAGGGAAGGGTTGAAGGGTTGGTCCACACTTCAAATGGCAAACAACATTAAAATGTAGTTAATGTAGTATTTTTCTTTTTTAAGAGAATGATGATAAACTAGGTTTTATAACCTTCTAATGATTTTTTTGAAAACTTCAATCGAATCCATTGTTGCCATTTTCTTTCTTTATACATTAATCCAGTTTCTTTGTAATGATAAATAGTAACATTATTATATGATTATTATATTTAGTAGTATGTATTTCATACACGAAATATAAAAAGTTTGTATTTTACACCACGATTTTCCTGCATTTAATAGCGAGTGTTTTACAGTAGAAACTCTTTTAATTACAACCATGATAAATATCGAATATTGAGTACAATGTTCATTATATGCGTTACTGCTGCTTTTCACTTATTATTTACAAAATATAAAAAAACATCTTTGTATTATTGAGAAAATTTGCTGCATCACAAAAGTTCAGTTCATTGTTTAGCAAAAAGTATTATCACGTTTGCCCTGCGAAATCAATAATGTGTGTTGCTAAAAGATAATCTTAGCCATGTAAACGTCGGATTTTCATTTCCGGTTATGCAGTTAAATGCCAGCATATCGAAATACAGGTGTTTAAAAAGCTACAAGCATGTAAATTCTTTGTAATTTATTTTTCAATATTTAATACTGCTAGACACATTGCCCACTGACTTTTTGCCCCTTCCATCACCGGAATCTTGGTTTAGCGTTTCTCATAAACTTTTATATATTGCACTCAAGTGTACCATACTTGCCAATTACATATACTCTCCATGTTCATTTTGGAGTATCCAACTGGAAGTTAATTTTAATAAAAAATGGCATAAAATACACAGTTCAGGTCTATAATGCTCAGCATACGGAAAATCTAAAATTTCATGGAGATGGTTCACTTGCACTTTTTGGCATCTATCGGAGTGGAGTGTCCAAGCATGTTGGCATATATAAAACCTGGAGTTAGTTACAGTGGCTTTTTAGGTAGTGTGTCAGTTGTAAAGGCAGAACTAGTAAGTTGTAGTACACAAATAGGCGGATAATTGGTGAGAATAAATATTTGATAGCGGTGCTATAATAGGTATTTATTGAAAATTGTATGGTTTGTTTATTGTTTTACATCGACTGTGGAACGGACCCATTGCAACCCTTTTTTGGTCGTGGGATAGTAATTTTTCAAGAATCTACATTTTCCTCGGCAGTTTTATCACTTTTGCTGCCAATTTTTCGATTTGTATGAACTGCGGTCCTCTGACGAATGGTATGCTCATTCTTCATTTATTTATTTCCATACCCAAAATAGGATGCCTAAATAAGAGCAGGAATCAATAGATACCTATTTTTGGAGACGCCTCAGCCAATTCACATCATTATAGCTCATTTACCATCTACTATGCTAAATGGCTGGAGAAACGAGAGAAACATGAAATGTATTCACCTTATTATGCTATCCTGCCAACTTCCCGTTGCGGTGTAGTGCATGGTGTAGAGGTAGCTAGAAATAGTCAGAAATCGTTCTCGTGCTCTCGCTTGAAACAAATTTTACCTGCGTAATAGCAATAAACGACAATAATAAAATTTCCCTGAAACCACTACTAGATGCCTAGATAATGCCTTTACGTGGCTTGTAAAGTGGAATATGAAGGAATTTCGCATCAATATGTAGGATGCATGCATAATATATTTATGTCGTTTTCCCCCAGTCAAATAATCTTATATCATCTTTATAACTTCCATTTCACACATATAAAGCCAACACAAAGGATATTACATTCTACTTTTTTCATAAATTCTTGCTATTTTTATCAGCCAGAGGAATTTCCACAAAGAAACGCTTATTCCCTGAGGTTCTCATACTTTTCATACAATGTTTTGCGCGTGGATATACTATTTACTTGTGAAAAACTCAAAGAATGAAATAAATAACCTCTAAAAAGATAATTGAACACATGCCAAACTTAAACTTACTGACTACTACAAACTACTGACCGAATGATGACGCATTTCAGAGAAAAAGGGACTCCGTTTAGCTTTCATGATTCATGCGAGGTAGTTGGAGCATGGCTAGAAAAATGACATTCATTTAAATAAATGATTTCACAGCAACATCTTGATAACTTGATACGGAAGAAAACAACAAACAATGATGTATGACGTTTCAACTCGGTATGAAGTCAATATACTGCAGTGAAGAGACACACTTGTCGACAAAAGATAATAATAAATGGCACAGGCAATGTTGCCGGTATAGGCTGCTTTAATTCTTTACATTCTCTCTTTCATGAAAACGAACAAAGACACTAAAAAAGTTAGGAGAAGGCTTTACAAAATTTATAAAGAGCAGTGAAAGGGTTGTAGAAAGACTAGACTGATATATCTTTCTACCTCCCTCCCATTCCCTATCAATTCCGAAATGTGTTGTGCTGTGCCTGTGCCGTATTGCATGCTAGTACTTTCCCCACTGCGACACACGCATGAAGAGAGTTTTCTCCTGTTTTACTAACGTGACACGATTAAAAATGCTAGTCTTGTAGTACACTTGCTTCCAACCATACCGTTACGCGTACCATTATTTTCTCTATTACTCCACTTTTCCTTTTTCATGATCACTAAAAGTGTATAGTCGCAGTTTCATCGTTATCATCATCATCGTCATCCTCATTGTCTCAAAGATTACGACATGGGAAAAGTTCTTTCCTGCTTCGATACCTTAATTCTTGAAAGACACAGAGGGAGAGAAAAGAGAAGATGAAATGACAGCTGGCAAACATGAACCTTTCACAAAAACCTATAGTGAAACGACAACTGCTACTGTTATTATCCATGTATTGCATTGAGTATAATAAAAAATATTATTGGTAAAAGCTATCAGAATGGTTGATGGTAATGTGAGATGTTCCTTTCACAGCATAACCAGAAAACTATCTAGTAGACCAGGTCATGCATGTGTTCATGAGCTCTGGATGAAGGAGATAGAGGTCGTCTCCCTAAAGATTTCAAGACGACTGACACTCACCACTCATGTTAACGGTGAGACGAGAAGGGGGAACCGAACTCTGAAGTGAATATGGGAAAATCCATGAAGCAAGTATTAAAATTACTTTAAAGAAAACTCTGTTGAGCTGCATGATGCATGTATACAAGTTGGAATGGATATCCTCATGTATTGCGTTTCGCCATTCATCCAATATTTTCATGAGTTTCTTCATGTCGCTCCTTTGTTCTTGTGTAAATACTATTACCATCGGTATTTTCCTTAAGAAATACACGACTCTTTTTCCTTCCTTTCTCTCTTTCCCTTTTCTCCCTCTCCTTTCGCCTTCCTCCTTGTTAGTCATTCTTGACTGCTCTTCTGCAGTTGTTCGCTTTTCTCAGAATGATGGTGTGTGTGATGAATTCATAGAGCGACTGTTACAGCATACATGCCGCACATTGTGCTGCTATTGTTAACCCTCCTCTGCTTAACTGGCGTGTTTGCGAAAGGGGGATAAAAAGAAAGGAGGAATCAAACCAGGCAGTCCAGAAGAAGAGAAAGCAGTGGCAAGTAACGACAACACTACCACTTTGATTACACAAACTATGAACCAGAAAACTAGAAAACGAACGAGGAAGAAAAAGGGAAAAAATTGGGAGAAAGAGGAACAACATGTTAGTTTACTACCACAATATATTAATATGTATATATACATTACATCGTGCAAATGGAGAAAGGAGCTCGAGAGCTTTTTCGTTCTAACTAAAACTTTCTTCTTTTTTTCAGTATTTTGTATTACATTGCAAATCAATAATTTCCTGTGTGACTACTTGCATTTTATGTATTTTCTGCTTTTAGTACTGCAATAATAGCCAACTTTAGTATGCACGTAGGTCTACAACAACGAATGAGCTAACAAAACTAAACTACATTGTAAAGCGATACGACAAACAAACATTGTAACAAATTTTATGTACACAGTCTCACATGCACAACTATTAATACCTACTTGCTAAACATGCGAGAAAGAAATAGAGAGAGAGTGTGTGCAAGCAAAATTTCCTGCATTAACCCTTTCCCGAATCTCAGAAGGCTGATCATCAGCAGCAGGATGGTAGGGAAATAAATAATGTATGTTTTGCTGAATGTCATAAAAAGCCATGCTGAAAGAGTAAAAGTTTGATAATATACACAGAATTTGCTTTTCTCCGAAACTGTTGTCTCGAACCTTTTCTAATTTACATGTGCCTATAAGCTATACACAACGACGTAGACGGTGACGATTTCTTGGGCGTACATTTTCTCTGTAAACAGGACTGTGTATATCAATTTCCATGTATTTACGATGATTGTGACGCTATTTTCTCCTTCTATTGGCATATTATCATTATATCAGAATTGCTTTGTTTTACCAATAGTTCCACTAGGTACATGACGAAAACGAGTTTGAGAAAATTCCCCACTTGTTCCAAGATGCTTTGTCACGAAACTCTGGTCGAGGTACAAAGTACAGACCTTTTGGACCCCGCTGTCATAGGTAAACATAATATAATGAGGACAAAAAAGCAATAAGAACATTATGATAGGATATTTTCCTCATAAATTGTCATTTATTATGAAAGAGATGTCATGCGTTTTATGTGAAATCCTACATTTTTGGGTGAGTATTTATTCATATTTATACACTGACAAGGAGTTGTAATAATAAGCCTCTCACTCTTCTCACTCACTCACACAGTGAATCACGGTAAAAGCAGCTTTCCCTCTCATCTTCTCTCCTCACGGCATGTTCTACTTGAGTACGAGTGACTGGGCAAAACCGTACCTTTTACACCAACAGCAGCGGAATACCGATGATGAGGAAATGTTGCATGTGTGATTATATACATGATAGCATACAGAACATTATCTTTGAAGGACTTTCCCCTTGATGGCAACAAAGTGTAAAGAGGAGATATCTACCGCGTTTTTATGCATGTTTTGAGAGAGTCAACATGAAAAAGAAGAAAAAAAGTGATACGCCAGTACTTCTCATCATCATCTTGTTGTGAGTACTTTTCTCTGGTGAAAGTCTCTCCACTACAGCCCCAACAGAACACTCTTTCCTTCCATCACTGTTCCCTATCATCATCACACAGTCATCTCGTAAATAACCTGAAAATATGGCTTAAGACAGCATTATGAAACAATAAAAGACGCTTTTCTCCCACTGTCGACTACAATGTCACATGATGACGGTGAGCCTAAAGTTATATATGTGTATAATAATAATGGATACATAGCTTGTTGTGGTGGCGTATTTACTTCCTTTGGAAAAAATAATGTCAGAGTTCTTATCACGTGAATGTGATATAGGCTATTATTATACTGTGTATGCGGATACCACTGCTATCTCCGATGGAATTTCCCTTCCTTCCCTATTTTTTTTTTACTTTGGTGTGTCGTCGCAAGTCACTCATCTTGCGAAACAAGGGGCGACGTAAGCAAAAAATCACATCTACTAACTAGTGACACAAGAGCTATATACTACAACACAAATTCCGAAATATAGCATGTGGAAATAATATCTTGATGATGATGATGATAATGATGACGGCATTGCAACAGCAGCAACGGGTCTCTCTACATAGTCGTTTTGCCATACATACTACGTTTACTTCACTATACCAAAATCTTTTGCAGAGCAATAATAATCTTTATTATTCAAGCGGAAAATAGTCTTTCGACAGGATGATTGTTTCCAGTAATAGCGTCCCCATATACTAAATAAATCCGACATGATGCTCTGTAGCGAAAGTAAGTTGACGAAACTCCGGGGTCTGTTAAAAACCTTTCACATTAACGAACTACATAAACCTCTAGTTAGCTGAGCAAGCAAAAACTGCAGCATAGACAGTCTATATCCCTTCGTAAATAACTTTAAGTATTTCCCTGTAATAACTAAAAAGTTACTGGTAAAGGAAAAATAAAACTGGATCGTAGAAATTTCTGTATGAATAACTGATCCTTACAATTTTGATTCGAATGATTAGAGAAATGTTAGACAATCTGTATGAACATGAACAACAATAGAATTGTCAAGTGGATAGGCATAACATTGCGTAAATTGCGTTTATTTGATTTGTCGTCTCATCACCATTCTCATTATAGTTGAAGTAGAGTTTCCAGAGTTAACAAATTTGCTGGCAAGTACAAGGTTCCTTTCCCTTTTTCTCATCATTGTCATTATCAAGAGGAATGTTGTGTGTGGGAGTTGGCATCTAATGATCTTTGTATCCCATCTTGCACCTTATAAAGGCTTTACTTTTCCAACTTTTTCGAGATATATCGAAGAATTTTCCCATCTCCAGTAAAACTACCTTCTTTTTTTATCTTGTGCTAAAAGAACATTCCTAAAAGGCGATTAGCCTGTCTCCACCTCCTTCATTCATATTCTTAAAGCTATCATTGATGATCGTGCTAGTAGTCCCTCAGCGTACCCGTTGCACTGTTATTGGTACGATGATCAAACATCAGCCCTAGCATCCCAAAAGAAGGGAATTAAATGTTGCTGATGTTTGAGCGGAATCATGATGATTACGATAAACGGAGGAAAGTAGGAGAAAAGATGGAGAGAAAAGCAAAAATCCTACAACTTCCTGTGCTTCTCTCTGGAATGAAAAATAGTAAATCTTTTTTACTTTCCCTTCTTCCTCGTGTCTTTCCTTAACTTATCTAATTCAACCAAGACTGGGCACAGAGATACGTGCGTCGTGTGTATGTGTGTAAGCACATAATGATTTGCTACACACGTAGAAATTTATCGTTCTTTTTTGTATGTTTTCCATCCATCCTTCGTGTGTGTGTGCGTTTTCGTGTAGTCTCTCCGCTACATAACCACTCTTATTTACTTTCTTCTTGTATTACCACTTTCACATCTACCAACAAGCTTTTTGCTGCTTCTTCTGCACAAGAAAAATAGGGAGCTGCTGCATACCACACCACTGCTACTACTATCTTCTTGTGTGACTCAACCACGCCGACAATGTTGCATGTATCCAGTCAACCAGTACAAGCTGGTGGTGGTGGTGATGATGTTGATGTCATGTAGAAAGCAAAACGAAGAATGGGAGACACACAAGGAAAAGCAACCAAGCAAACCAATAATCTCATCTTCTTTTTCTTCTGGGCTTTATCTCCTCATACACACACGTACACACGGGATGTAATAAGCGAGAGGAGGAAGAGGCATCAGGCATGATGTTCAAAAGGAGTGGAAGCTGGAATTGTAATTGGAAAGGATAAGAAGAGAAGGAGAAGAAGGGAGAGACAAGTTTGATCAGAAAGAATGGGAATCAACTAAACTCTCCAACTGACTGGCTATACATATATACTACCATGTATGTGCACAAGACAAAGACACAATAGCAGAGAATCCATCCGTTCGCGTGTGCTATTAGGGAGATATAAAAGTAAATGTGTGTACACTTTTTTGTATTAGTATATTTTCTCTCCAACTATTTGCTATTCTGCCTCCTCCGTCTTTACGCTCATCGTTTTCACCGTATCGTATAATATATATGGGTGCTTTCATTTCATTCCCTTCTTATTCTTTGGAGAGCGCATAAACATAATACGGAATTTTAAGTGTTGCATGACATCGGCATCAACATCAGCAAGAACCGACTTTTCCTCCCGTCGGCATAAAAAACAAACTGCCACCACTACTCACACGTAGTAGTAGTAGATATAAGGTGCAATATTAAGCATTCAACCTATGAGGTTAAGTATATTCACTTACTTAGCATATATCTTTCTTCCTCCAAGTTTTTCACACCAAGACATAAATGTGTGTGTGTACCTATGTATGTATAAATAAATATTATACACATACGAAAAGCATATAAAAAGATGTTGTGATTGGGCTTTCTCAAATAGAATGGAAAAGAGAGAAACTGAGAAGTGGAACGAAACGAACCATCAAACTAAACAGCCCTTTCTTTCTGAACTTTGTATACTTTTACTTTATGGATATTACTGTTCCTCTGTTACTACAACTAGCGTACTACCATATTAACTGTGTGTATACAAGAATTACTGGAAGGGAGGTGGAAAGATAACCGTGCCCGCTACTACTGAGCCTTTCAAGAGTTCTTCCAGTTGGTGGTACTGGAATAGCTGGGAGCAGCAGCAGTGGTGGTGGTGGTGGTGGAAATGGTATGGTTTCGATGCAAGGGAGCAGCAGCATGCACCCATCCATCCATATACTTTATGTATGTTGTGCACATACGAGAGAGTGAAATATATCCAAGTTGTAAAAAAGTATCCCATACTCACTTTCCGAATATTTTTTTCTCCCTGTTGTGTGTGCAAGCAGGAGAAAGTGTGTGTAATACATGGCCATACATATGATAGCACGTATTACAAGCACACTCTCACATAACCCTTTAGAGAGAGTGAGTGAGTAAGAAAGAAAGAAAAAACAGCCGTCGTGCATACATATTCTTCTCCCTTTTCTCCCACTTTATTCTCTTTTTTAAAAAAGTTTCTCCTGCTAAGCATACACAAGTATATGGGAAGAAAATAGCGCCAGCATATATTACACAACAAAACAGACGATCCCTAGAACGAAAGTTTTTTTTTACATGGATAGTCATGCAGGAGCACAACGGCTTTTTAAAGCCATATATTACGGCTAGTCGTCGTAAGAAATAGTAAAAACGCTCAGAGTGGTGGTAGTAGT
>JAQIXX010005197.1:0-14457 GCA_034700605.1 Willowsia nigromaculata | reverse complement strand
TTTTTTATACTTTTTAACTATATGGATCCTGTTCAATTTTTGATTGTGGTCTGCAATAAAAACATTTATTTATTATTATTTATTACCAAAAGGTGGCAGAGGCGTTTCTAGGACTACCGTTTTTGCTACAGTAGAAACATTATCGAGTGGCCACTATGTTTTGAACAAGCAAAGTTTTCTGGAAATCAGCTATGCCGTCACTAATACTAACGTCTAAGACCTAATCTCTCCCTTAAATGATTTTAATGAATGATAATCGTCATATTTGATATTGCCTTTCTTCACGCTACTGTATTCATTCCATGAAGATGACGAATGATATTGCCAGATTATCATCCTTGTGCTACCATCAAATATGTCATAAGCTATATGTAACTTATCTTTCAGCTTTAAACTCTCAGCGTAAAAAAGTTTGGTGCATGTATTCTTTTTCAAGAAAAGTTGCATTGCACTTTTATCGAATTTCGGTTGTGTTTGGATTCTCTAGTTTTTACCACAAATTTGCTCTGCTGTATAATTCCTGCTCTTCCAGACTGTTGCGTGGGAAATATGATATTGCAGATTAATTTGATCAGATTTGCTTTCCTACTTGTATGTACTCAATGTGCCGTATTGTTTGAACACATTTTCATCTCATCACTAACTATTTCCCACGCCAATGTGTTTCAAAAATCAATTCAAATCACAACAGCAAAGTCAAGGCATTCGATTATTGCATGGCATAAATGTTTTATTTCACAACTTGCTATTTAATAAATAAATAAACGATAAATACTCTCTACGCTCATATCCTCATATGAAGTCGTACATAAAAAAGAGGTGGGAGAACAGCATAATAATGACTTGGGTATGTGCGTGTTGATGGAAATGCATTAATTGCATTTTTAACACAAAAATTAATTATTCTACTAATGGAATTTGCGCTCTTTTCCTTTGGGATCAAACCAATCTGAGATTTCAGTGGGATCGATAAGCTGATCCAGATAGGGCTTCCATTCACTCTTGTTTGATCCAAAGACCTTGAATCCGGCTCGTGTTTGTGGACTCATCAATGGTCGAATAAGATTGAGAATGATTTCAAACGATTCTGGAGCTATATTTTTTAAAACGAACAAAATAATAGAAATGCTATCATTTATCTTCATTAAATACTTGTGTTAATTATTTGGATTTGAAAAACCGGCTTACTGTTGACTAGGATTGTACGATAGCTGGTATTTGGCCAGTATTTTTCGTATTGACTGACGAATCCAAGGTACAGTGGCAGGCCTGTAAAATTAATTATTTTCACAGCTTATTTCATGCTTACATGTAATTACAGCCAATTAGTGGGAGTTTCACCCAGATAATATGCATGCACATGCGGAGAAAAGACAATCGTGTCGGATTTAGTAGACTTACAGGTGGGACAAGCTTGATTAATAATGTTGAACCCATCCATGTTGAGAAGAAGGATGAATTGCGTGACATTCTTTCCTTCGGCCTGGTACCCACGAATTCTTCTGGTTGCTCTCTCGATTCCTCTCAACGAGTAATGAGTCAAATGCTTAATTTTTCCAGCGACAGCAGCAGCACGAACGTTCCAGTCACCGTAAAACGCTTCAATTACTGAGAAATTAAAACGCAATCAAAATTAATGATAATTGCATGGAGGAGCAGCGCATATAAGTCTAATTATTAATTACGCAAGGTATGATGTCATTGAATACGCGTTAATATTTTGAATGCTGATAATGACACGACACTTTAATTGGGAGCATAGTTTTCTTTATACTTATAGTTCGTCATTTTAAAACTCACCTGGTCTGCCTTCCCGATCAACTCCATCACTGAATGCGGGATAATCTCCCTTTTTCTCAAAGTCTTCGAAAAACTTGGGATTTTCCCATTCCTCAACTTTAACTTGTTTTCTCCACTTCAAAGACTACCAAAGAGATAATATTACATTAACACCCACAAAGTAATATTTTCAAATTATTTCATTAGGAAAATTCGCTATAAGCTTACTTCTTTCAACATGTCTTCAGCTTTACGGGCACTGAAGGAAGCAACTAAAACGACAAACACGTCAATTTAAATTTGATTTTAATGATTCGGCTTGGATGAATTCAATGATAAATCGTTTCGGCAAAAGTTTACCTTGAAGCCATTTTACCAAGTAAATGTCTTCCTTCATGTACTCATGTGGAAGGATTGAAGATACTGAACTTTTGAGCTAGGGAGACAGACGGATACATTTTAATTTTTTCAAGTTTTGTAGACTTTTCAAAAAATTAAAATTGTTAGAGACGCTACCTTTTCAAGGGAAGCTTTTTGGTTTGGATTCAAAGTTTCCAACTCTGTGAAATACGGAGTGGCTCCAAGGGCCAATGGTAGCAAGCTGATGAAGCCGGCAACTGCTAAAATCTTCATTTTGCTTCAATTATTCTATATGGGGCACTATGATACAAAAGATGAGCACCACGATTCGTCGTTTTTCTCAAGAAGAAGGGTAAAATGTAACTAATCTTGGGTAAGGGTTTGTGTGAAGGTTATATAAGAAACTGGTAATCCACGAAATAATGGTACTTGCTACATTCTGTATGCCATTAAAAATTCCAAATGTTCATCTGCAAACAAGTTAGGTACGGATAACGATGTAAACAAGTAGATAACGCAAATTTTATTCATACTTGCATCGCAGTTTAGACTCTGGATACTATTCAACATATTAATAGCAAATGTTGATAGCATAAACAATTCTTACAAGAATGTAATGAAATCAAACAATCTACAGGGAGGCAAACAAGTTGAAGCGGAGTAAGCGACAATGTAAAAAAACCATTGAAATGCTAAATGAAGGAAATGCCACACCACGATTGGAGCACTCAAGTAATATAAAAAGCATACTAGTAAAACTAGCACTGTGAGTATGAGTTGATGTTAATTCGATTTGTTGTCCTTTTTTATATCATTCGATTCGACTTTAACCCTTCAGGTGACCATCGCATGGTCATCATCACACAAGGAGCAATAAATAAATAAGGAGCTATCATACGCACCGGCTAAATTTTTTTCCATTCCGATTGTCATTAGTTCCATCTGTATTTTAATGTATAATATTGTATATACATATACCGTAAATTTCCAAAAAGACGCCGGTGCTTCTAAGGAATTGTGTCGACTTTTTAGCTTATATACCTATATTTAGCATTTGGCATCTATTTGGAAAGTTATTAAGTGTGCTCATGTTTTTATCGTATTTTCATCGTCAAATTTCAAAATCCAGGAATACATACTCAATACTCATTCTGAGCCTAACGACAGGAAATTATCTTTGATCGTCAGATATATCTGCAGATAAAATTGCTATACTACTCGGTATATTCATTAATGAGGAGTCTACATTCTACATGCATATATGGATGAAGGGTTAACTGAAAAGGTGTCTTCTACTGAAGAATATTTCGTCCATTCTTTAGGCGGCGTGGCGAGTAATTGAGAGAAGTTATCTGTTTGGAAATTTATGGTTATTTTATAATTATTTAATTCAGACACAAAAAGTCTGTGATGTGAGCATGCAATCAATCTAATGACGATTGTTAAGTTCAATGTAAAACCAAGATTCAAGGCTTCTATTCTGTAGGAAAAAATGCTTCCTCGATTTCTCACTTTCCATTTCTACATTAATTATCTTCCAGCTTCCGAGCGAATAGATGGGCATGCTATAATTATTGGCACCTCAACATTTTCAGTATTTTGGCATCAGGAACCATAGCCGCAATTCGCAACTGCAATAAACTCAAAGCCAAAAAGGCAACTTTGATACATGTTTACTTGATAAATCCACATTTCGCGATGCAGAGCTCTCAAACAAAATAAGCACCTTGAACTGATCGTGTACATAAACTGAACTAGCCAAACGAGTCTAGAGTTTCTTAGAAGAATTCTATCCAGCAATTGACCCTGAAGAAAAACTTACCTCATAGTAAACACACGCTTAAAATTTTGTGTTTATTCGTCTAGTTGGTCATTTATTGACATTATTTTTGTGTTTTGGTCTAGTAAGTTTTATTACTGTTTTTAGCGAAGCTTCGTGAACATTTTTTGAATCATACCTTTTTGATTGCAAGTCACGTTTTAAGCTTACAGCATGCGCTTTGGGCCTGATTTCAATTTCATTATGATACGGCTATGGCAATGAAAAAAAGATAATATTCTTGTTTTGATTGAAAGTAAATCCTTGTTTATTTTCTTAAAAATAACTTTGAGATGATGATGGCATATGAAGCAGAAAGCAGAATTGTCTGGAAACTAAAAATTGCATGAACTAAAATTGTACAGCATGCTGTATGTAGATTAGTCCACAATGCCTCATTTTAGAGCAACAGATACAGCTTTTGAGTAGCACAATGAAATGATTATAACTGTATGTTTTGGATTTGGAGTTTGAATTCTATATTCCCATCCCATATAATTTTCATTAAATTCAAATTCATCCGGATCGGGATACGCCCATTTAATTGCAGACTGGATCTACATGTTAGCTAGCCTTAAAGTTGGTATCAGCGTATTACGCAATTTTATTGATGTGATGGATAGATAAAAGTTTTATTTTAACTACTTTTACATGAAAAGTAGTATTTCTAACTTAAAATTTGAGTCAAAAGTTGGGCAATTGCAAGTACTTCCGTCAGGATGTCATATTACATCTATAATGGCTACATACATAATATAATTATAAGTGCATCACAAATTTTTTTTAGTACGTGTTGCATGTAGTGAAGTAGACTTGTTGGCATGAGCATGAACATTCGGCAACAATTCCACTCAGCTACTATAAGGAAGTGACAAAATGTGATAGCAGTATAATGCCAGCATGATTATTGCGATATGACCGTTAGTTACCATAGTTATGTCATGTATTTACTGCGAAAAAAACATTTTAAGTAACTTAATGGACTGGATATCCTTGCTCGCTAATAACATGGAATATATAGGAACCGGTATGGCATGCATCATGCATGTAATATAGTGCATTCAAGGGTTCACAGAAATTAATTCAGTTAACTGATTATTTTAGATTTTATGTAGCAGATATGCCAGATGCATCTTTTATCTGGACATTTGTGATGCATTTCTAATTTAATGATGAGGGATAATGTAGTACACGTGGCACGTTGCTCGAAAGCTCTTGTCGAGTATATCATTTTCCACTAATTAGTTTTGACGCTTGATAATCCCTCAAGGGGAATCTCGGGATTATATTGCAGTCTTACAATTAAAATCTCTGCAGAAATTTGATGATTTACATTGAAAAGGTGAAGAACCTGAGGTCTTGTTACATTTATGTTGTTCAAGGTCACGGAACTTCACAAGTAATTCTACAAATGATTCCGGCCCGGCGTATTTAATATTTGATTTAGTACTTATGATGGCGTTGTCATCGTTTCATATGTAAGGTAGGCTCCAGTTCTGCTTCATTGTAGAAGAACCAGGGAAAATGGATATGAGTAATATTTTTGTAATGTTACATTAAAATTACCATGTATGTGTTAGACTGTTAATAAATAGCTTTTAAAGTAAAATACAAGTAGGTATATATCATTTAAAACCGTTTTGTTTGCATCTATGTACAGTTGTACTTCTTCCGTATGATTTATGATGTATAGAATCAAAGAAGATAATGGAGTTGCAAAAGGGAATAAATAGCACTTTCGCACTAATTCTATATTAAAATATCTTTTGATTTAATTATGAGCCTATCCCGACGGTACTGCTATGTCGGGAAGACTCTGGAAGGGATGAAGCAAGCTTCATTTCTCTTCCTGTTTCCAAAAATCAGTTAAATCACCTGAGATTCTCGTTAATAATCATATCAGAGATTAAGCTGACAAGAACAGACACTTACACTTGATCTTAGCCAAAAGGCCGAGAAGCGATACTTCATTCTCACGGAGGGTTAAAATCACTTACTTAAAACCCATTAGTTAATCTACGGCTCATTAATTCTGTAGCAAATTTCATGCACACTACTACTTAATTTTGAACGAAATTCCATACAAGCATCAATTTATCTTACGTTTTTACTGTATTTGCATTAAAAAAGTTTAGAAACGAGTACTTGGAAAAGTATTTGCTTATAATAAGAGGTAAACAAAGGCTTTCCATTTTCTAGAACACGCTGGAATCGAACTGAGTGTCAAAAATAATATTGAAGGGGTATTTTGCAACATTTTTCCGGAAGTTTTTGATTTGATTGCTTATAATTTACCTCATTGATACTTCCTGTTTACATTGTTCAGGATAAATTGAAATCTGTACCCTTCGTTATGCAATGAAACTACAAAAGACAAATGATGCCTTTTACACTGCAAAAATACTGGTAATAGTGATAAGTGGCTACAGTCTTACCAGTATGCAATTAGTTAGAGGGTTACATAAAGTAGTTCAATTTACAATAACTATGGATATATAACCACAGATATCTTTAGCACTTAATTTTCATACTTTGAATTCACTTTTATAAAAATGTTGGCAAAACACTATTTAATTTCTTCATAATATTAAAAGCATCTACAACTCTACACTAGGACACTTCAATCATAACATTAAATTTTGTGTATGCCCGTATTATGTAACCGAAATGAATACAAAATGTATTGGTAACAATTAAAATGCGAAAATTAACAAAGATTAATAATAAAATATACTGAACGCGTCGCTTCTCGGCGATTAGCATTCGTTTCGTAAATAAAAACTACCAAAATGGATACAATATAACAAACAAACAAAAACTACGTGTGGTACATAACGGAGAGAAACCAAATGGATTGTGGATTATCTTCATAATTAAATATAAGTACAAAACAAAGTCTGAGTTTCAACATAACTAGTGATAACATTTAAGGAATACTCCCGTAACATCTTGAGAACATGGCTCTTGCATTTAGGATAACAAACGTACGAACATTTGGGAACCGCTATCCAGAAAATTTATATTTCCATGGTCACCAAACAATAGTGTCATAATAAGCTGGCGTATGTAATTCTGCGAGAAACATAGCTGATGGAGGTTAAATTACTGATACACCGTTGCTAAACCAAATATGCTTTTGTTTCCACACACGTTCCGCTATTCTTTCTTCTTCAAAACGTTATTCCTTGCTGCACACTTTTGTTCTTTTCTCTTTGTTCAAGCTTTTTCTCTTCCAAAACTATTAGAAAGCTTCCAAGTTCAAGCCCAGCTTCCATCTTGTATCACTGAATGCTATTAAAGAGCTCTTATTCTCTCTCCCTTCTTCGTATAGTGTAATTCTTACACTACTCCTTCCACCCAACTATATATGTCCCGAAATACCTATATATTAGTATTTAATAGTGGAGACAAATAAATATGACCATGCATATCTCTCCCCCTCCTCCTCTGCTTGTAACGATGATGGGGTAAAAAAGTGAAAGCAGTAGGAATTCCTTGCACACACCAACACTCGGCTTCCATCCACAACCCTCTCGACAACTTTCGTCTTATGTATTTGTGGCTCCATTGCTCACGTAAATCCAATGTTTCTCACTTTCACTCCCTCCACAATCTCCTTTTATTCCGTTATTTCTCCCAACTCTATCTCAACTCTCAACTAACAAAACACATTTACATTGTAGTTCCCCTTTATTGTTCTGCCATACATGGAGTACGCACATTCAGAACACAACATGCATACTTCCAGCATCACGACACAACACCGATAAAACTCATCTTTTCTTGGAAACAGGCAGCCCGTCTGGTCTAGCCTCCGCCACTTACTCAAACCGGATCTCTCTTTCTAGCAGCATAAAAAAGTAGTTTCCGATCTTACTCGGTTCATCAAACTAATACAACGCTTTAAATAAAGTTATTCCAGCAGCTCTTTACCGACTATCCATCCACAGAAAGCCATTTTTTACACATTTAGTTTTTGGTGGCATTCCAAGAGCAAATCGGAAACTGCTTTCTCCACTCTTTTCCTTCACTCTGTGTTGTCCATTTTGATTTATTTAGGATGGAGATGATGATGAGCAGTGTAGTTGTAGAGGTAGGAATAGCAGTGGAAGTGTTGAAATTGACAATGATGGTTGGTTCAGTAAGAGCTGTCCCTGTGATGAGGTGAATAACCTTTCAACGTTGACTTCAACTGACACGAGAAGGACAGGGTGGACGATAGTGTTGGTTGTGACATTTTTTTAGATGTGAGTTGTGACTTATCTCTGAGAAGAAAGTTGCCAAGAAGACATTTTCCCCCAAAGAAAATTAAGTAGTAGTCTACTTCCAAATAGAAATGTCGAGTAGTCGAGAGGTGACTGCACAAAAGAAAAGGGATGTTTGGGAGGATGTGGGTGCAGAATTTTATGCAGAATGTTACCCCAGTGGGAGTAAACCACCAAGTGCAACTCATCAGCGAAGACCATCAAGACTTGCATTGCCTTTGCCTTCACATACTGCGAGAAGGGGATCATTGCTTCAGGGGACAGGTAGAAATAATTATAAGAGTGCGGCGAGAAGAAAGCAGTCTCTAGGAGTGAATAATACTTCCGGTCGTGGTCTCACCTACACATCTACAATGGCGGCAGCAACAGTGGATGCAAATGGAACGACCACAAATGCCAACGACATTCAAGTGGCGATACTTCCGGATTTGAGTGAGGAGACGATTTTGAATGAGCGGAAGACTTGGGAGGAACTGCTGAGGATCAAGTCCATGCCAGTTCCAATGGCGCAGAAAAAACAGCTTAAAGCCCAGCTAGCGGTAAGTTAAAAAAAACTCAAAGGAAAAAAATGCTGGAAAATGTATGCAGTAAATCAAATATTTTTTTTTTCTCCTTTTTTAGACTCTTCCAAAGCTCCGTTTAAAAGGGTGGAGTAACTTGAAGTGGATTTTGAAAAAAGTGTGGAAGAACGTGGTGCATACAATAGCGAGACAAAAGCGTAAGCTGGTATTCCTGAACAACTCCCTCCGAACAATCGAGCTCCGGTCAGGTACGGCCATTGTCAACGTCTTTCTCTTCATCAAATGGACCATTTTTCTCAATCTCGCCATTAGTCTCGCCCTAATCGCCTTCATTATCGGGCCATACATAACTTACGAGGGGTTAAGAGGTGGGAGAGTACTATCCAGTGCGGACCCAGCGACTTGTAGTGCTACAGCGGAAGGAGATAACGTAATGCTGAATGTGACATCTGAAAGGGACAGATTTTTGGACTGTTGTGCTGCGAGATATGAGTACGAGCTAGTTGACACCACGAACTTGGGAAGTCGAGGAGCGTTTAATTTCATCCTTAGACACTTAGGTCTTGGCACTTTTGAAACTTGGCCGATATCCTACAGCTATTATAATGAGCCAAAGATTAGTTACGACCAAGTCAACACTGAGTACCCGTTTGATGTCGCGTATGTGCTGACTGGGTGTGCCATTTTTGCAGGATGTCTTATCCTCCTCGTGAAGAGCATTGCTGGCGGAGTGAAAGAAATAATTCATTTGAGGGAAGGAGAATTTTACAAGTATTCCAACTTGGTGTTTGCTGGATGGGAGCACTACACGAATGACGAGCAGGGGGCGGAGTTTAAGCGGAAAGTGCTGCGAAACGAGATGAAAATTGCATTGCTTACAGAGAAGAAAAAGATCACAGATTTGTTGATTACAAAGAGACAAAGGGCAAAACTCCTGATTATGCGAGTGTTTGTGAACGTGGTTGTTGTTGGATTAATTATTACCGCTGGCACCATAATATTTTATACCACGCTGGAGTTGACAAACGAAGGAAAATCACAGACAAGTTCGCTAGATGTTGTTCAAGGCTTTGTGCCGTCGTTTGCAATCAGCTTCTTTAATCTAATATTCCCCATTCTCCTGGCAAAGGTAAGGCTGAGAACCATGGTTTACAACTATATTTAGGAATACGAATATCGGCAGCCTTATGAAAATGAACTCATTTATTTTAATTGCAGCTTGGAAAGTTGGAGAAATACACAAAGGAATGGGAACTTTCTCTCCTCCTACTTCGTTCACTGTTCATCCGATTGTTTTCCGTGTACGCTGCAGCAGCCGTGTTTTTTCGCTTCACCTACTGCAATCCAAAGCCAGGTCACTGTACGAAATGCTTGGAAAAGATATACCGAGGAAATGATGTCACTGAAGACCGCGTCTTATGTTGGGAGTCCCTCTTTGCTGACCAAGTATACAGACTAATTTTGACAGATCTTTCAATCAAGGTTGTGCTGACCTTTGTGGTGGACCCACTGAGACGATTGTTTGGTCACTGCTGTAAAAACAAGCTTGCCGAAAGGGTCAGTACACTGAGCTTCAACATTGTCCGCCACAGTTTGGATGTGATTTATATTCAGATCCTCTCTTGGATGAGCTTCTATTTTGCCCCATTTGCCCCAATTATTGCAGTCATCTACTGTATCCTAGTATTCTACATTAAAAAGTTTAGTGTGCTATACAACTGCAAATCAGTTCCAGACACGTTTCGAACGACCAGGTCGACAGGAATGTTCATGGTTGCGAAAATTATTTCGTTTGTAGTAGTTCTCTTCACATTTGCTTTCATAGTAGGCTTCATGGTCCCAAGTGCTGAGTGTGGACCCTTCCAGGGGAAAACCTCAGCTTGGGATGCGGTCAGCAGTGAATTGAAAGAAAAATACCCCACATATTACGAAACTCTTCACAAGTTTGGATCGCCAGGAATCGCTCTGCCATTGGCACTAGTGCTCATCTTGCTGACATATTACTATTACTCCGTTGCTGTAGCTAACCGTGCCATGGTGGAAACACTCAGGCATCTGCTCATTTTGGAAGGGCATGATAAACAGTACTTGTTTGCCAAGCTGAATTCCCTTCGTCGTAAGTCTCAATCCAACAGTCCCACAATTGACGAGAATCCTACTCTCAATAACCCATAATTATTATACAAAACTATACGTTAGGGAGAAAACGACTTTTATAAATTTCAAATTAATTACAAATTTTCGTATCCACCAACACAGGAAGTAAAAAGCAGCGAAAAACTTTCAAGAGTATGCGTCTCAAACAGGAAAGCAAACATGTGGCTTCAAAATCTGAGCCTGACCCAGACCCTCAAGTTCTAGATACTGATATTAAACCAAGTACTAAGCGAAAGTCAGTCACTATCAAAACATAATAGGAAATTGAAATACCTCCACATAAGCGCTTGTGGAACAGGTAAACCACACAAAGCTTCCAGCTCCAAGAATTATTACTTGTGCCAATTTGAAACGCATGTTACAATTACAAATTTTACAACACTCACTTTACTTACTAGACCAGTCTATGAATCTCTAGCCAAATGAATCTCAATCAGTGCAAAATGAATTTGCTACAAAGCCAATCTAATCGCTACAAAAGGACAAAGAAAATTAAAAACGTTGTCTCTCCTCGGCTATTATGGTTAAACTTAATTCTCTGGAATATTTTAGTTTTACATATAGATCCATTTCTAGCTTGATGTCAATAAGCTGTGAAAAGGCATTTTTAAAACTCACAACAATCTTGTCAAGCAATATTTGTACTTTATTAATACAAACTTAGTTTTATATTATTACATTTCTAACCCATTGTAAAAGGAAACAGATATAATATTGTGGTGTCATTAATAAAGGTACTTAACACTTATTTAAATTAACCTCCTAAATACGCGTAAATCAGTCGGTAGCCAGTCCATTGCATAAATCATCAGAGATCTTCAATTGGTGCATGCAGCTATAATAATTTTAAGAAAATGCTTACAATTAACCACTTCATTATTAAAACCAAAAATTATTTTCAACATTTTGTGTGAATAATTCAAGTGCACTTGTCATTTCACTTACCACTTGAGAGAGTTCCAGCCAGTCAATCAATTTGACATGCTTATCCATTCCAGAAGGCACTCTGTCCCAATTCCAGTATGTCAATGAGTCGAACCGCTTGCCCAGCAAAATTTCTGTCTTCTCGCCACTCTCTGCAACTTCATCGTCAGACGATTTCTTCAAATCAGTCGCCACAAGACCTTCGTATTCCTTTGGCAAATCTAGTTTCTGGCCTTGGAGTGGACGCCCACGAAACTGATTGCACAAAACTGTGAACAGAAACAATCAAAAATGCATATATAATTAACTAACGACATTTGATGAGCTCTTCCTTCCTACGAGTTCATGGAAATGAGCAATTGTATTGTGATCATATTTTTAATTGGAATACCATTTGAATTGGAAGGCAATGGAACACTTTTCGCGGTAAACTTGACATCCACACTTGCCTGGCCTTCGTATTCTATTTTGAATGGGACGTGATGCACAGTGATTTCCTCTTTAACTTTTGAATGTGTCCCGTTGCTGTCCCCATTAGTAATTATGTCAGTGTTATCCACATAGCACCGTTTACCACACGAGCAATGTTCTCCACACGCACATGCCATTGTTGTTGGGGGTGACAAGCCTTATTTAATTATAGACAGTTAAAATAAAATGCTTTTGACTTTGGAGAATTTCCAGTTTTCCAGCAACCCAAGTAGAAAGACAGCAACAGAAAGGGGGACTAAATCTATCATCGCCTTCCCGCGCTGAAAACTTACAAAATCTCAGCAGAAACAAAACAGGATGAATGGAAAGAAACAAAGGAAGCGAGTGCTCATTTTATGGCTATCTTGCTGCTGCTTCTGCTACAAGATAGCCGCATTTTCATTCTTGAAAATTTACCCAATTCATCATGTTGAATCTGACCCTTGACATTTTGTCAATTTATGACTTGCTGTTGATTTGGTTGCTGTTTTATTTAGCTGGCACTGATGAAAAGTATATCACGAAGGATTAGAGCTGCCATCACACACGAACAATATGCAATTTAAAAAAATCAACTCTTCAAGTTTCAAAGTTCATCTTTCGTTTTAATAATTTAAAATTTAAAATTAATAATACTATATATTGAACAATGACTAACGAAGATTTAATTATGACATTGTAAACCTTGCAATCATTATGTTACGTTTGTAAAGCGCGTTTTTAAAAGTTTCTAGAGGAAATTCATATGTACACATTCCGTTGACTGTTGAAACATAAAGTTTATTATTTTGGTCACCCATAAACTTAAATATTATGTCACTAGCTAAAAGGTTTTCTCCACTTGTGTTGAACTTGAATAAAAAGATATTTATAGAAAATAAGTCAAAAGTCACCACTATTTAAAGTAAAATGTTATCCTTATGGCAATACATTCATGAATTTTTCATAATCATTAAATGGTAATACTATTTATATTTATTTATATTCTACTTAACACTTCACCCACACAATTTATGCACTCTGCAGTTGGCAGTCCATTCACTGCTTTTTTGTACCAGGGGCTGATATTGGTGGGGACGTGGACAATAGGGGCTCAACTTCATTCACAAGCGTAATTTCTGATGCTGGCGACGTGCCTGGATTTTCTCCTGAGGGGGCGGAGGATGCGTAGGCAACTTGTGAATTTCCACTTGTCTTTGCTCTGCCTCCATTCGGTGAATCGCAATGGTAATGATGAAGATGTAAATGATGATGATTATTGATAACAATGGGTTGTGTGGAACTGGACGAGGGAGTTCGTTGGAGGTTGTTGTTGTTTCCTGCGAGAGCACATCCAGTCGACATTGTTCTCAGTCGGTAAGGTCGTTTTAAAGGTTCTGGAGTGCGGGTAATGTCACCAGTGCTGCTGCTCCGATTCGGCGCTTCAGAAGAAGCAGCTATTGCTCTTTGAGCTAACAAACTGTGCCCCAAAGGACTTTGGGAGGTTCCAGTGGCAGCTATAGCAGCAGCCACGGATTTCCCTGCGCTTGGAGAAATCACTTGGAAATCGGCATGAGTAATCACACGAATTAGAAGGATCACAAAGCCCATGAGCCACCCAACGAGACCGACAGTTGCTCCAGTCTGATGAGATGAAAAGGAATAATTAATTATTCATAACATTAACACAAACGCTAATAAATGAGCATTAAAGAGAAGCGATGAACTTACTTCTGCGATGACGACATCATCATAAAAATAGGTAGCATTTGGATACCGGTACCAGTGGTACCCGATGAGGTCTTCGCAACTGGACACGTTGAGTTGAGATCCTATACTTGAGCAGAAAGCTGAAAATCCCCCAAATGTCAGCGCCACGCTGGCACAGGAGGTCAGCAGAAAGATTAAGTTGAACATAATTGCTGGTGGAACGATTCTCCAAGGTTGGGGTAAGCTGGAAGAAATGGTACAAACATTTCTGTTTCTTTTACTTTTCACCAAATAATTTTTTTTTCACATTTCACACTTTAGTAAAATAATAAGGCTTACTTTCGACTAGATCTTCCACCCCTCCCACACATCACGAACAAAGTTCCCAAGATCCCCGCAAACACGACAGATGCGACTGGACAAAACTGGCAAAAGTTGCAGCAGCTATGAGAACCCCAACGAGATGCAGTAT
>JAQIXX010005196.1:0-14461 GCA_034700605.1 Willowsia nigromaculata | reverse complement strand
GAAGGTACTTATGATACTTCGTGCAAAATTTGGGGCAAATCGGAGTGTCAGGAAAAAACCTCCTAGCCTTGTTAGTTGGTGTATTGCAAACACCGCTTTGAAAAAACCAATCCAATAACAAGGTAAACTGATCGAGAAAGTGCCAGAATGAAGAGCCTTTAATTATAAAATAGAATAAAAGGTTCTCTCGGCTTCCCTGGGGTTAACATGATTCAACTTTACTCTATAAGACGACAATAATGGATGGTTTTCAGAGTATTTTTCTCAATTAGACCAGGAAGAGTCATTCGCCAAAACAAATAAACCAAAAGGATACTGTTACTGCCAATAAGTTCCAAATGAGTACTCACATGCCTAATACGCATTATTTAAAATGTATTTACCCGTTGATGAACATCTTTGACCTCATTTAGGCGAATTCACCAAAAACGAATAGCAAAAATCCGATTTCAAAGATTCGCTTTCGTTCAAAGGTTATCGTAATGACGGGGAAACGGACATTTCTCTATCCAACTATCGATGTTATTAAGTACCATTCAGGCACATAGTATCTAGCGGAAAGCTAATAACGAGCGTCATAGTGTTGATGAAAACTTAATTACTCATGAAAAGCTTGGCAAAATTGCGTGTTTATATCTATAAGTCATGCTAACATATTTCTTTAGTTGGCTTATAACCCGAGCACAACTTTTTATGATTTTTGTGATGGAAGATGGGAACAAAAATATTCAATTTAATCACAATTCGAATTTTATTCTTCTTTTGTCATAATGCATTTACAGTTTTCATATAATTTGCAACAATAAAGTTATTTCGTTGTATTTTAAAGGACCTCACAGAATAATGAACTGTGTATGCGATGTGTGATGACATTTACAGATTTGATTGTTTAACATTTTATTGTTTTATTTAAAGTCATATGATATGTATCACAGTAGTATACAACATTTTAAAATGCACCATAGCTAACAATGCAATTCCATGAAAAAAGCACGTCATTAAGAAATGCATGGGAATTGGGGAAAAGTAAAAGTGACAGAAAATAGGCATATCAACTATAATATATTTTCAGAATGACAAATCCCAATTTTTTCCTTCTGAAAAGATGCTTTCCAATATTATATTGACTGAGAGTTCGTCGGTTTCGGTACATATTTCATAAACGTTACAATTTGGAACCGATTTATGCTTTATGTGCTCGCTTATTGGAGATATCCAGCACGATAGAGCTTCGGAAAAGTGTAAAACTATTTTACTATGATTGACTTCATAGATGGTAATATTTCCTTCATCCTTTCTCAACTCAATCAATCGTATGATATTAATGTGTGGTGAGCAGTGAAATATAGAGCAACAAAAGAAATTTCGAAGGTGTGTACTCCAAAAACTGTATATCCTTAATTAAATATATGCAAGCTCCATATAATGACCATGAAAATATATTGACGACGGATTTTATGCTGCCATTTTACAAGTGACTAATTTAGCTGCTAGAGTCCCCGTGAAATATGGTTGAAATTGTCTTTTCCATTGAATAGTCAGCGTTTTTAAAAATAAAACGTTATTGTACGTTTTCAGAGCTTTTTTAGAATATTCATTTGTAGTCCAGATTATCTGAGAAGATTGAAATGGCATTTATAATTATGTAACCTTTTTATGTTGTGTAGCATAATCAATTATTTTTTACGGTATTTAGAAACGTGAATTTCTTTTATTTATTTTATTCCTGAAGGAAGATTTAAATTACATGTATATTTACACATTCATGTAAATACTTAATTTATTTTTTCTTCAGATTAATATGTAATATGAGCATGCAATTACATGCAAAACTAGAGGTCTATCTAGCTAATAAAATTACTTCTTATAAAATACATAAAAGTTGAAGCTAAATTAAAGTAAAAGTAAGCTAAAATTATCCAAATAGGTTATCAATATAAAATTTAAATAGGCACATTGTCCTGAAATTTTATAAATAAACGTATGTCTTGCTTAAACTCTAACAAAAAATGTGGATAATTTTTTTTTTCATTTAAGTATGTAAATTATCTTACATTGCGGCAACAAAAAAATCTGTATTCTAAACGCCTAGTGTAAGCAGAGTCCGAAATATCGCTTTCATCAAGCCATTGACAAATTTCAACATCGTCAATCTTCTTATGATAAATGTTCTTCCATATGCAAATCCTATTGGCAAACACGATTTTCTAAACTTTTGAATACAGCGTCTTTCACGCCTGTGCCACTCATGATATTTCCATGAATCTAAAATCATATTTCCATTAAAATGTATTTTACCACCCATCCATAACGCTCCACACCAGAATAATCCAAAAGTGATTGCCCAGAGTGTAAACAGGCATTCTGTTGTATACGAAATGTTTTTATGATTACAAATTATTGTGTAGGTGCAAACTAGAACAATTTCGGCACAAAGTGTGTGCATTGGTATTATCAGAATTCCCAGCAAGTTGTTAATTTTTAGGAAATATAATTGAACTGTTCTCCAAGCAATCAAAATTACTGGTGGACTTCGGAGTTTTGCTGGTGCTTGATATAAAATATTTTTCTTATCCAAGTGAAATTCACGAAGAATGAATGGAACAATAGCAGCCCCATTGAGAAAAACAGCAATCACATAACAGCAAAGATTAAAGTAGACTACAAGCATTAAATATAACGGTAAACAATATGCAATTATAGCAGTAATGATTAGAGGACAGTTTTCTGGTAGAACGTTTCCAAAGAATGGAGGGGCTCTTGGATATGTGCAGAGCAAAAGATAATTCATTGGGTACAAGAAACACATGCTGCAAAATATGAGTAGTATTCCGGCATCAAGAAACAGCGAAAATCTCCTACGATTTGCATCATACTGTGGCAAGTATTTTTCTGTTCAAATTAAAACTTTCAATTAAGATATATTAAGAATTTAAATGTATACCACTTTATGAATAGTATTGATTTGTAAAAGGTATTAAATTTGCTAAACATTGTAAATAAACTATTTATTGTACCATTGATATGTCTTGCGTAGAAAAGTGTAGTGTTGAATACACCCATTGTGTCACTTTCATTCATAGTTACTGTGCTAAATGTTGCCAGAGAGATTACGTTGATGAAGCCATATAGAAGCACGAGGTTGAATTCATCAAGCTGTCCTCGCAGATGAAATTTTACTAATTGAAAAATTGTAAAGAGAAGCCAAAGGAAAACAATGATGGTGTTAATTCGAGTTCTTTTTCTAGCCCGTAAAGATAAATATGTTAGCCGAGTTTCAGCACACCATTCCAAAGGAAGCAGCCCGAAGAATGTTACAAATATACCGTAATATTTAAAGAACGTGTAAAGCCTATCACTGAACATAGCGAATTAGGGTTTTGAATAATTTGTCTATCGACAAACTTTTGAGAAATGTAGGGGGTAAAATATTATGAAATTTGATTTACGTTTAGTAAAGCAAAACTTGACTATTCTTGTTGATAACCTTATGAGGTATGTGGTTTTTAAAGATAAATTTCAAAAATCAAAATGTCTAAAAAAAACAGTAATATTTTAATCTATCAAATTGTACAACTGTTAACTAAGTAAAATTAAGTGTATACTTCTTTTGTTATGAATGTATATAGTTTATGCAATTTAAATTTTTTATCCACATGTCCACCAGAACCGTAATTGGACATTATTACTGTCATTACAGTTCTGGTGGACATGTGGATAGTACAGTTAAAGTTCTTCCCATTTTTGGTTGATTCTAATCAGTGGCTTCCAGAAGTCGTCCGAAGACGAGACAAACTCAAGAACTTATTTGTAGCGAGGTTTATAAAAATTCCAGGCATTTTGAGTGCAGTTGTAGGTTAAAAAGAAGAACTGTAAAAATAAATTGAAATTTCTACGATGTTGACCAATTTAATACATTTATCAGCTTTTTAAAATCATGAATCAGAAAAAATCATGCGTTTTAAAGGAAATTGGAACATTAAAAAAATAAGCAAAAATTACATGTATTGGAAAGAATATAACATTTTTAAATTTTAAATCTGGAAGCACGTGCCCCAAATTTATTCTGCAGTACACTACTACTTTAGATCACCCATATTTTCGTGGTGTGCTACGTGTAATACAATTCCATAATGTATTAAGACATTATGATTTGAGTTTGAATTTTTGATGACAGGAGTATACATAACTTTAACTATAACTTTAGTTTGAAAAAACTGATATAGGTGACATTTTTAACGGTAATTCTGTTAATTGTGTCATTATCCATGTTTCACGAATAAATATAATCACACTTAATAAAAATGTAAAGGTTTTTTAATTGAGTTATTATGTTGAAATGTAGTTTACGCTTAACATTTATAAATTGATAAATTGCAAGAATATCTTTTTATATTACATTATTCATCTAATAAACGTTTAGTATCAGTTTCCGTTATGAAATTCAACCATTTTGAGATAATTTTTATGTAACCTAGAGTACGCATTTTCTCTCTTATTATAATTTGGAACTTGGAATGCTTATTAGAAAAATTGAGCACCATAAAAACAGACTTTCACCGGCCTACAAAGCTTGTTAACTTGATCCAATAATTACTATTTCAATGCTCGTTGTAACGCAAGTATCGATTTCAAAGTCCATCTTGTCACTGACTTGGCATATATTAAGTGGGTGTTGCGCTTCATCTGAAACAGTTTTCCATGGCCAATTACAAGTGGGCGGCAAGATCGTAAAAATTTCTTCATGTATATATTTTCATTTTCAGTTGCCCAACGATTCCTCCGCCATGACATTAGAATTCTGCTTCCATGTACATCCAACAGCTTTCCCATAAGTAGTACTAGCAGCCATATCAAAACAACTATAGGTGAGGCAGTAACCAAAGGCATTTTTGTCATAAGCTTGAGTTGTTTCCAGTAACGAATCAATACATAATTTATGAATACAGGCTCGGATATAAATCCAAAATGACAACACACAAGAAAAGGACCCAAAAAGCATAAAATGTATTGATTTAAAATCTGAAATGACCGGTACATAACTCTGAGATTTTCTGGAAGGCGAAATGAAGCAGTCGTTTTGTAACGCGGTAATCCAATTTTAAGTTCCCCAGTAAATAATATTGTAGAGTATATTCCATACACTACTAAAATTGTTGTTGTCAATGCTACGTTAATTGAAATTGGGACTATTGTGTAAATATGAAATACTATTATTACGATTCCGGTAGGAAAATAACTGTAATATTTATCCGGCACTAGACCACCAAGAAAAAAAGCAACACGGGGATCATGAATGCATAGAATTGCACCAACTGTAGGAATGACGATCCAGTATGCAATTATCATTGCCACCAGAGTGTCTACACACCAATTCAGTTTAGAATTTTCGGGGATAAATGTTGGCATGAAGGTTTCTAAACATCAAGATATAGTATTCAAATTACTTTTCAAATTCATTATTCATTTAAATATCTATTATTATGTTGCATCATACTTACTCTGAATATTTTGAAAGAACTGATGAGACCCATTTGCCAAAACGCATAGCTCATATGAACACCACCGTGAAATGGACAAACAAATTAAGATCATAATCGCACAAGAAAAGTACGCAAGTGTTAGATAGTAGCTATCCCAATCCTGGCGTTGTCGGTGCTTAATAATGAGACAAAAACAAGCTGCAACCCATGCAACTGCAAAAATGTATATTTGCTTCACTTTTTTAATACATTTGGGATTTTTTGTGATTGAAAACGTTAATTTGTAATGATCAAAGGTAATCAGAGACGACTCAAATCGTTGGGATAAGCCTGTCACAATTGTTATTAGTGCGTATAAACGGATGCTATACATTTCTCGTAGTACTACAATAATTAAAGTAGATCGTTATGTTTTGTGAGTTTCAGAATGAGTAAAGTATTAAAATCTGCACTGAATTAAAATCGTAATTGTACGTAACACAAAAGCGTTTGTGCTGATACTAAAAGGAAACTGATTTTGTGACAAAGTGTATCGAACTTACACTTGTCTTTGTACTCTCGTGCTCGTCTCGTCTTCACCTTTATTAGACTAAACCTACTGCTAAAGGATTTAAATGGCATCCACCCACTCTTTATTTGCTATGTTGGTTCTAAACGGTAAGTTTTTATTGAAACTAAAATAAAATTTATATTTTAAATTGAAAAGTCTCCGCCTTACTATTGATTACTGTCCTTTAAATAGTAATATATCTACATAATATGGTGACTAACTTTGTAGTATTATGTATGACTTATTTTTATATAATGTTTTTCGATTTAGCTAAGTCTAAAAATTTAAATTTGATCATAATCATAACTTTTCACAATTTTAGCATAGGCGGCCAGTTAGAATGGTAGCACTAGTTTGCTACGCCATCAAAAAGAGATATTGATAAAAGACGGCAGCTAAAGGAAATTAGAGGTCAAGACCAATAATATTGATTAACTTTAGTTTTGACAAAATTTAAGCAAAAGTACTTCTATATATTGAAGAAACATAGTTATGACTATGCCATTAAATTTTTAAAAAAAGGTATCATACAATTACCAATGTCCTATAAACAGTTTCAAATACCATAATATTAATAAAGTCAAACCCTTAAAAATATATCATCAACAAGAAAAACTTTACCATAAACTTTTCATCAAGTTAAATTACAATATGTCACCAAGTCACAAAATTCCAAAGCAGACGAGTCCATGAACAACCACAGGAAGTAGAAAAGCCCTTCACCATCTTTGGAATGTCTTTATGATGACAAATAATTGCATATGACCAAACAATAACAATTTCTGCACAAACTGTGTGCAATGGTAGTAACAGAAGTAATACTAGGTTATCAGTTTCAAGGAAATAAATCTGAACTTTTTAGCATGTTATACACAAGTTAATGGTAGCTCTCAAAGCTTTGATAATATACGGTATGAAAACGTTTGCTTGTCTAGACTCAAGTCAAACTTCTAGTTCAAAATTTCCATTGTAGCAGATGTAAATGGGTCATTTTTACAATGTAACTATTGATTTGAAGGTCAATTTTGTGACTAACTTGACATACATTATATTGGTATTACATTTTATCCGAAAAAGTTTTCCATCTCTAATATAAATCGGTCTACAAGATTTCAAAAACAATAAATTGTTTCTATCGAACATGAACAAAGAGAATCCAAAATACAGAGATAGCCTAGTCATAAATGTGATCATTTTGTATAAACGGAGGCTATACATTTTTTACTTATTTGTATTCACTTACAAATGCTTTAAACTTTTGAAACGATTACACTTGTTCCAAAACGTAAAACAAAATAATGAATGGATTACTTCTATGACGTTGAGTTGAACAATATGTAAAAACAGGCAGAATTTCTTTGTCGGGGAATGCGGAAGAGAAAGCAGGAAAACTTAAAGGCATTTTGAGACTGCAAACAAGTAGCTTAACTACCTGTGCTAGTATTAAACCAACAAATGTCATGTTTCATGAGGAAGAAATTTTGGTGTGGAGTTATTAAGCGATATTTTCAGAGTATTGTAAGGACAAAAACTCTAAAGAGAATATTGAAGGACAAAATTATATCAACGAGGTAAAATGTAAAATAATTTTGGTACACATGCAGTTTAGTAAATGTATAATTACTTTTAAATTTATGCAACATTTCTTACAAGGTCAAAGCATTTTTAAAAAGCACATTATGCAAGTTTGTAAGCTTGTGATCTAACTGGTAAACCTTAAGTTAAAATTTATAAATGGTCTTGTTTTATTAAAAGACCATAAATTATGTGCCACAGTATGCATACATAATGCGTATGTCTAATATGTCATAGTTCAAAATTCAAAAGCAGCCCAATCTTTCATGTCCCTTCTAAGCAAAGTTATTGATACAGTTTCGTTTATAAACTTCAAACAAAGCTTTCTGTTATTTCTATGTAAAACGGAATATATTACTAATCCATTTAAGGCTGATGCATTGTTGAATATATGTACCTATATCAAAATGTCATCATCATCAGATGCCGTAATAGTTAGCCCTGAAAACTTTGTTTTCGATGGTGAAAAATGAGCATGGAAACATTTAGTTGAAGCAGGCTATTTAGTGATATATTTCATTTTCCATAAACTAGAAGTTCATAGTTACATAATGTAATGATAATATAATACTGAGATACTTAAATGTCATCCATGATCTCCACCTTACGTTCACTTTCTTCATGATTCTAAGATGACCATTGTGAAATTGTGTGGAGTATAATTGCCTCATGATATTGTTTGTCTTTCAGCTCCTGACTAGATTTAGCCCTAAACAAATCAAAAAGTTGTACAAATTACTAATGCATAACAATTTCACAAGCACCACATATGTAAGTGTTACGTATCAAGTTTACTATAACTATTTTTGAGAGCTAGATGTTAAGTATGTGTCATGCTATACCTTTTCAACTTCTAAGAACTGGAGCATAATAACAGCAAATTGTACCGCAACACCAAAAGCCTGAAATTCCATTATGAGCAAATGTATAAACTTATTGTTAGTTAGTGTCCGAATTCATCGATAAATTGTTGAATAAATATTTTTACTTGCTAACTAAAGCTCACCAAGCCTAAAGAGCCAAAGTCTATCACTCCAATAATTCCCGATACACCAAATGCAGATAAGTCTACGTACCCACTCATATCAGAATATCCTAGTCGTAATGAGTCAAAATCCGGCGAAGTAATAAATCTTTTCTCCTGCAACAGGATTTTCCTGGTAAGTTTCTTCCCCTGAAATAAATAGAAAAGACAAAGGTATGCATTATCAATTGAAATCTATGCATTTCATGGTTAAAACAGTTCAGCTTACCAAGCTTGTTGCAGATGCATTTGTAACAAGTGTTGTGACTAGAATAAAAGCCCTAAGCACTGTTAGAAACCTTTTTGTAGGATTGTACTCACCAAACGAAACAAACTCCTTGGAGACAAACACATATGCATTGAAAATGTACAGTGTAATCAATGGACATAGGAGTTTTTGAATTGTAGCCAAAACCTCTTTATAATGTTTAATAACTTTGTTTGAGTTTGTCATCGTAGTTTCATCGATAACTTGCAAAAGTTTTGAATTAATCTCACGTATTGCCAGGCCTCCACATAAAACTAGTCCTTGTAGGGTTTTAATAGTTAGTGCGCTGTAGCGCATAATCCCAAATACTACACACGCTAATATTCTCTCCCAAACCTTCAATGTTATGCTGCCAACTTTCACTATCCCGGCTTCCGGCCTAACATAAACTATAGTTAATAACTCATAGAGCATTGTGTCAACAACAGATAAATCACTTGTGTAAACTGATATCACTGTAAGAGTGGTTTCAACAACAAAATCCCCAAAAGGAAGGATAAGAAAGATAACCAGGAATAACAGACGATTCTAGATTTAAATTTGAAAAAGAGGGATTTAGAACTTCCAAGAAAACTACTAATTGTATATAAATGTAGAATTGCATTACCTTTATTGGTATACATGTAGTCGGCAAAGCTTTCAAAAACTGCAATTCCTCTCGTTTCGTCCAAATTGTGTAAAAAATAAATGTGTTGGTAAAACATACCATTGTATACTCAGCAATTTGAAATATTTGTGTTGGATTTCTCCTTAAATTAATCATTGTTAATTGTGGCATGGTTGAAAGTACAAATATTATGGTAATGAGCTGAATTGCGATGGATCCAACCTAGAGTTAAAACTTACAATCTTTATTCAATAATATTTACACACAAAAACTTATTATGGTATTGAGTTGTTTGAATCTCTTACTTTATGTGCTTTGATTAGACACTTCCAAAAAACTGCGTTCGTTGTACTATTATCGTAGTAAAAGGGGTACACCAGTGCATAAAAATAGAACCGAAGAATATTTCGGAAATAGTGAGGGAATGCAAAATGAACTATTTCAGATTCCATAGTTCTATTGTTTAGAAAAATATTTTATTGATTTTCCCTTTAAATTGGTTTATATTTTGTTTTGGGTTAGAACAAAACTAAAATATTCTGTCTTACAATCTATTTCATCTAAATGTCTGCATGTAAAACATTCATTATGACAAAATAAATAAATGATTATTATAAAAGGTGTATTAAGAAAGGAATTACATAAAGTACTTAAAAGCAGAGTTAGGATCGATAATATTCGCAAGAAGTGTAATATGTACATGCACGCTTTCCTGGATGGCAATGGCATTTACTTTTATGTTAATTATCTACTTTCCATCTAAGCTAAACCATCCATCTAAATTATTTGTTGGTTTCCATCGTCAATAGAGCTCTCATAAGACACTTAACCAATCCCCTAAAGTATCCAAGCACAGTCAATTTCCGAATGGTATACATTTTCCCATAACTGATGACAAGGGGCCTACAGCTCCGTAAAAACTTACGCATATACTTTCTTTCGCCTGTGTTTCTCCAAGTTTTACAATGTTTCCACGAGTTGAGTAACTTCACAGCGTTAGAACTCACGTATCCACCAAGATGAAGAGCAAGTCCCCACATTACAGCACTACAAACAGCAAGCATCAGCATCATTAAAATGGCTGGTATTTCCATATGGCTCCTTTGTTTAATGATGACAAAAGACGAAAACACAAAAATGCATCCGCAGAGAGTTTGCGATGGAATAAGTGTTCTTCCCCTGAAATCATTTACTCTCGCTTGTACTATCTGACTTGCACGATATTCTAAAGTAAGAAATGGAAGTCTTCTCAGAAATCCGTAAGATTTGTAATTTTTACGGCCAAGATGTAACTCATGGAGTACAAAAGGCATGAGAAGGGTCCCGTAAATAATACCAACAACAAATTGAAAGTAGAGGCTCATATATGCTATCACAGGCAGATATATAGGTAGGAAGTATACAAGAAGATATCGTATTGGAAATGGCCAGTAATTTGGCACAACATTTCCAGGAAATAGAGGTGCTGTTGGGAGAACCAGAGTAAATACACATTCTACAAAAAGAGTTACAACTACAAGGCCAAATTGAAGAACAAGAAGCAATTCCACAAAATTAATGTAGACCTTTGTTCGTTTAGTGTTGACGATATATTGATCTGCAAAATTTTCAAATTAAATTAAAACATTCTTATAAACAGAACCAAATTTAGATTAAAAAGCTAAGGTACAAAATATATTCTTTACCTTTAACCCGTCTTAAGTAGACTAAAATAGAGTTTATTTCTAGAAGCAAGCAATCCTCGTACCATGAGCTCAAAAATAATGACTCCAGGGGAATCATAACCCCTGTTGCAAACGCCACAATTATATATAAGTTGTTAAGATCTTTCATGTAGTTATGCCGAAATATTTGGAAAACCAAATAAATGCTCCAGGAGAAGAACAAAGCTCTATTAGATACACAGAAACATCTTGCAAGTCTCGATTTTAAAAACATTTGGCGTGAAGGGCACCAAGAGAAAGGCACAATTCCCAAAGGAGTGCCAATCAAAGACATAAAGTACTCGATTCCAGTGTATATTCTATGTGATAACATGACTTCAGTGAAAATTGATATAAAACGTGGTTAAGCCTTTGGATTAGCAAAATGTCTGTATGCTTTCTGTTAATGTGACTTTTACGAAAGTTTCGGCATAAATATTATAGTAAGCATTAGGTGCTCGATAATCCAAATAAATTTTGCATAGTTGTACTGAAACAAATACTTTTCCATGATCATGACTTGCAGGTTATTCTTTTAGAATATCCTTTCGTACAAAACGAACATAATTTAAGATGCAGAGTAAAATGTTTGCGTAAGTAATATCAAATTTGAACGATCTAATGTGGCATGCATTTTTAATTATTTTTAACCCGGTGTTGGTTATGTTTTGCGAGTGGATTTGAACGTGGGATTGGACGATTTTATGATTATAATCAATATAAACGTCTGATGCATATATTTAAGATATTGAGACGACAATGATAAAGAATAATTTTTTGTTTGAATACTTGCTATTACTATTCTAAATTTCCTAGCCAATTTATGTTCCCTGCTTCCCCAGTACATCAACGTTATGTACTTGTAAGCTTTAAGGTTAAGTACATGTACAGTAACATGGTGTTGTATGAGTACCACAAAAATTCGTTTATGCAAAATTTCCCCATCCGATAAGGTTACTTGTAAGCAATATAAATAAAAGGTTTATTCAAAAAGTGTTGATCAATGTAGGTAGATTAACACAAAATTCACATTTGAATGGAAGAGTACATAAGATTTTTATTTTGAATTATTATGACACAAATGGATTTTTCATAACTCCTAAAGCGCAAGCAGCGCTCGCAAGATGCCTCGAGACAATCCTCTTATAAACTTCAGTGCACTAAGTCTTTTTATTACAAATATTTTGCCAAACTGAAGTTGAAGAGGATGACATGATTTTCTAAATTTGCTCATAACTTTCATATCATCCTTTGTTTCCCACTTGTGATATTTCCAAGATTTTAAAATTCGACATCCACTCATATGAAGATGTCCACCTACAATTAAATTACAGAACCAAAACAATCCTGGTGCACCTCACCAAATTATCAGCACTGCGACTGATATGTTGTCCATATCTCTACCATGCTTGATAATCATGAAGCTGCCAAATACAATTAGTTTTGTGATGAGAGCTTGAGCTGGAAACAAAAACGCACCCACTATAGGGTTTCCTAGTTGCTGAATTAGTTGCACAATTCTATATGCTAACATGAGATTATTTGGTTGTCGCAACTCTGAAACAGATTTGTAGGATGGACGATCCATTTGAAATTCCCGAATGACAAACGGTACAATCACGACTCCATATGCAATGAAACCAATGATTGGGCTCAATAAGCTTAGAAAAAGAACCGCTGAGAAAATACACGGGAGAATGTTACAAAATGGCACTCTCACAATTGGCGGAGCGTCCATAGGAACAGAGTAGGTAATAAATAATGGAGTATCCGGATATAAATTAAGTCCAATACATGTGATAATGAAAGCGGTACATATTGATAGAAGGAGACAGAACAACAAGGCTTCAAGAACTCGTGAAAACTTCTCCTTATTTGGATCATATGTTGGGATATATTTTTCTAAAATGAAAGTTATGCTAAAGTAAGTAATATGTATAAGTAAAAAATACCCTAGATTAACGTTTTTTAACGATTACTGATAACTTACGGTTCATATGCTCCATGTAAAACATCAGAGAGTTGCAAAAAAATCGTAATTCATCTTCGTGGAAAGCCATCATAATCCAGAACTGTAAAACAATTAGAATTCCTAGTACTCCCGAAAATGACAAATTAAAGTCAGCAAGGTTACCATCCAAGTAAATGGATAAAGTTTGGAGGGAAGCCAATATAGTTAGAACACAGAAGTGGAAGAAGTGGATTCTAAAGTAAAAGTGGCTATGTGTAGACTTTACTACTCTGTGAATATCTGGGTCCCAAGTGTAAGGTATTGTTCCCACATAGGCGCAAAAAGGGAACGCATATCGCACAAAAGTAAATATTCGGTCGCTAATCATATTTATACTTCAAAAGAATTATAATTTAAAGGGGAATTGAGGAACGTTATGATTTTTAGCAATGAAAAAGTTGCATTGCAGAAGTTTGTAAAGATTCAGTGCTTACTGGAGAGTTTCAATGAATGTTTTAGTATTAAAACAATGCATATAAAGTTGATATTTGAAACATTACGTAAATTCGGGTGTTTAATTAAAAATAAATTGCTTTCAGAAGCTTTTATGCTTTTTAAATGCCATATTGTTTTCATTTAAATTTAGTCTTGCATCTTTAATACTAATGCATTATTGATAGCCTCATATACATAGGTAAGTAATTGTTTTGTTCTTATTATTTAATTTTATTTAAATTTAAATTGAGATCGAAATCATTGGAAAGTTATTTTCCAAATAAAAAAAATGTTTGCATGGTTAAACTAGTTTCTTACAGCGTACCACTATACAACTTATTCCCATTCCTGGAAATGGCTGAAATGATTGTACTCAAGCAAAATTACCTTATGGACAAATTTTCCATGCAAAATAGTGCTCTACTGTGTGATTTGTACAAGGAATTAAAGAAGCTTTATTCTAAGGATAAATAATGAGATTCCAAGAAATTGCATCAAGCTTAATTGTTTAATACGCGATCTGCTGGAGCAAATACGCCCAAAACCGTCCGAATAACCACCTTAAATGAGTGAAAGCCCCCTTTCTAACTTCCACCACAAACACTACACATGAAACACTCAAAAGTGTTCCAGTACTTGCAAAAAGCGAACCCACTCTTTTATCTAAGGTTATTTCAGCAAAGCTTTCATTATTTGAGTTCTCAGTATCTGTTCCATATTTGTTCTCTAAGTGGATCGATTCCTTCAGCATTCCATTAAGATACATTCGAATCCCACTATCGTAAACAATTCTCGACAGAACACG